>JAODKE010000036.1:195358-210230 GCA_026779605.1 Mormyrus hasselquistii
CACCCCCCACCCAGAGAAAAGGGGAAAGGCTCCCCTTTCCTTTTCATGAACCCCAGGGGCCTTTCATTTTACTTGGCCTTTCACTGACAATCCTTCCCGCCTTTATTGGCTTTTTTCATGGGCGGGTTGGTCCCCCCCCCCCCCCCCCCCCACCAAAGGAGGCCGTGACGCCTAAAAAAAGACAACGACAGTCAGCCCCCGTCGTACCTGTGAACCGGCGTTTTCAAGGAGGTGTGGGGAAATTAAGAATCATCATTATTCCGGGAATGCAACGGTACGAGTTTGATCAGAACGCGAATCAAAGGCCCGTTTCTTAGGCTGCTTACGCATTCACTTTAAAACGGGAACTTGATTGTACTTTTATGGTAATCCGCCAGTATCAGCGAGTCCGTCGACTGCCGTCTCCGGGTCCTCGGTTCCCCCGTCTGAACGTACACGCTCCCCTTCATTAGGATTCTCCAGGAGAGGGAACAGGGAAGGAGCGAGAGAGAGAGAGAGAGAGAGAGATGGATGTAAATTCGGCAGAAGAGGAAAAGGTTCTGATCTTTTTCTGGGGGGGGGGGGTGTGAAAGCAGACAGATATACAGCGGTGTTATTTGACTCGTGACAATGGAAAGACGAACGTTGGGGCGGATGCCGTTAGGAAGGTCAAGAGGGCTGGAATCTCAATTGAAGCCACTCAGGTTCCTTCTTGGGTCATTGCTTGTTTCGAACGACCATTTGTTCAGGTTTTTTGTGATCTCAGAACTAAAGGGGGTACAAACATGATTCATTCTGTAACGTCATCACAATCTCAATATGGGTCATTCACTGTCAGCTCAATTTTGAAGTTAATGTTAAAAGTTGATGTAAATTAAATTCCATCTTTTTATTTCATTTTTCATAAGTATTATCAGAAATAAATATCAGAAAAAATCATTTCACCTGAACTATCCATAATAGCATATACCTTAGATATATGTAATTTTCCAATGACAAACTCGATGTTAATTAAGATATTAACGGGAGTTTAATTTTGCTTGCTATGTTAAATCACGACATGGCACTGCGGTCCAGATCAGGGTGCCCGCTGAATCGCTGGTGTTAATTCAAGCATGTGCCCTTCTGTACAGTAACTGGTGATTTCTTATGCTGTTCATGGTCTGCTACGGGTGAATGGAATTTCAATGTTGGTCCCTGCAGTAGACCTGATTGTTACAAGATGGGTGACTTCGCACCTTCTGCACAGTGATGCCAGGCAGAGGTGGAAAGTTCAGGTCCAGAAAGTCCAAATCCAGATCAAGGCTTTGTTTCAACCAACCAGCTGAGTACTCTGTGACTGTAACTCTTCACGCTGACTTTGTAATAAAACCTTGCTCTTGATTTGTAATTTTTGGACCTGAACTTTCCACCTCTGATGCTAGTAAGGGCTGACATGAGGCCAAAAAGCTGTTTTGGGGGGGCTGTTTGTGTTCTCAGTTCGACCAGGTTTCCTTAGTAACAAAGGAGGGGGGTTTAGAACGTCTATAAACCTCCAGAATCCAACAAAATCTGTAGCTTTTAATGTATATGACTACTTGATAAATTCAATTAGCACGCCACAAACTTTGTATTACGAATAAAAATAAAATCTAAGCAAGAACGACTTATTTTTTCTACCTTGTCCCGTTTTTCTATCTTTTAACACAGAACTTACAAACAACGTAGCGTTAAGGCGGCTTGGAGAAACTCACCCCGTATAATTCCCTTATTCATTTCATTCAGTAGTAGTGAAATGAGCGATGCTCCTGAAGAACCATTTCTGTGTTTTTAGGGTGACCTTAGGAGGCACCAACCTCACAAAAGCCTGCTGACATGATTGGTTGTGAAGCCCCGCCCCTTAGCTGTGCATTTCAGAGGCTCTTGTCGCCGTGGCGACACAGAGCACATGACCTCGGACCGCTGAACCGAAGCGGCTTCCCGAGGCAAATTGAAACTGTCACACTGACATTTCGCAGCTGATTCCCAGGGCGCAGGTGAAAGAATGCCAGCTAATGCAAGTCGTATGTGTCGCTTGTCGGGGGGGGGGGGGGGGATTCGGTCTGTTTATGCGGAAAACCTCTTTCCGATACCAATGCACGTGTTTGCTATCGTGGTGTTTCCGATTTGATCAGAGGTGCAGAATCGGCATGGGGACACGCAGTGGCTTGACATCGAACATACAGACTCCTTCTGAAGCAAAACCGACAAATATATTCAGTTAAATTCAAACTAATTATTAAAGCTGTGCAGTCGTAGCCTTTATGATGATTAGTGATGCCCTTTAAAACGGACTATGGTATTGACTAAATAATAAAAACAGATCAGCGCCCTCACATGTTTTAATTACACAGCTGTATCCTGATGACGCCCTGCAAACCCTGCTTATAACAAAGCATGCTTTGTTGAAAAACAACTTTGCATGCAGAATTAATGCACTGTTTAAGGAATGTTATGAGTAAGTGACTGTGTTTTTCTGGCATTACTCTAAATCATTATGCCCACATCCATTCATCTTCCAGTCTCTTATCGGTTCAGGTTAGCCTGAGGCCTATCCCAGAATGCATAGGGACACTCTGGACCGGATGCTAGTCCACCACAGGAAACGATGTGGTGGAAATGTAAACACAGAGGATCACAGGGATCAATGTCTCCGGCACATTGGTCTCACCGCTTTCTGTTTCTCCATCTCACTGCTTCAGCCGGCATGTTGATGTTGTCACGCAAACCCCCCCCCCCCCCGAATCCTTGCACCAGGGGTTTGGGCTGGAAGTCACGCAGCCACAAGCAGCTTCGTGACGATTCCGGCCGCGTGACGAGATTGTGGAAAATTAGCGGACCTTTCATCTACGAGCATTTCCACCAGCTGAAGGCAGAGAATGCAGAGATATGTGGGCCGTAATAATCGGCGCTTGCCCTGGGAACCAGCATCAAGGCTGAGGCAGCCATAGTGGCAAAGCTACACGTCGTCTAATTACCGAAAACCCCGAACACCGTCTGGATGTTAATCAGTCTCTGAGAGACCCCGGCTCTGTGTGGTTAGGACGGATTTATGGCATTTTCTATCATACTTTTTATTAAAGATGATATTTCACACCGAAGGAAGCGGCTCTCCAGACAAATGTTAAAATGCAAAGTTTCTACCATGAAAGCGAAGCGCCAGATTATTCCGAGGCTATTCCGCAGAGGCCGGGAGAGGAAGATTGTGGAACAAAACATCAAAGAGCCATAAAGGCGAGAAAAACAAAAAGAAAAAGCTGTGAAAAATTTAGTGCGTGCCCAACAGGTGGTCAAGAGTGTAACGCAGGCCCGCGGTTTAATTAAGATTAATAATACATGCTTTTTATACTTATGTAAATATATGTTTCAGCTCCTAATTGAGAGAGAAGGGAGATCCATATTTGAACTAAATACTTTTGTCCGCATGGGTGTAATTAAATGACAATTATGTTCAGTTTAAATGGGGTAACATTATTGCGGTTAAGTGGTTTTCATTATCCCCTTTAATTTTACTGTACGGCGCTGGTAGCCCAGCTGATACTGTATATCCATACTTTAGCGGCGAACAAAGCCGGTGTAATTTGCTCGTGGCTAAGCCATTGTGTGTCAGGCATGCTGAGAGGTATGGC
Source organism: Mormyrus hasselquistii (assembly GCA_026779605.1). Classification (NCBI taxonomy): domain Eukaryota; kingdom Metazoa; phylum Chordata; class Actinopteri; order Osteoglossiformes; family Mormyridae; genus Mormyrus; species Mormyrus hasselquistii. The sequence goes on from JAODKE010000036.1 coordinate 198,985, forward strand.
CCAGGTTAATTTAGGGGAAGAGGAAAATGTGTTTATCATAAATCCCTATGAAATGTATAAACATTCATAAATGCTCATCTCAGTGCCTGTAGTTCTACAGCCAATATTTTGCATGAGGGGCTTGAATCAGACGTTTATCGTATAGTTACAGTATAGTTATGTTTCATACACAAACGTGCTTCTGTTGAAAATATACCCCACTGGGGCAAATTTAGACCTAGCAGACTGGTCCGTGGTCCAAACTCAAGATGTGGAGCTATTTCAGTTTTACTATAATCTTCGTTTATTTTATGTAGCTGTAGCTGAAGTATTGTCACACCTACTGGTCTCTTTACTGGGTGGTACCACACAGACCCACACAGGAGCCTGTTAGACCCCACAGAACACTTGGGCCATTATTACAGCCGTGACAATGTGGGCAGGTCTCGTGTCTGCAGGACATCATCTCTGGCGCCTTAACACCTTGTCTTGGTGTTGCCACGGTATCCCGCCAGGCAACAGGCACCGGCTCCCAAAATGGGAAGGAGCTTCTGGATGCGCCACGGAAACAAACAGACTTTTCCGACAGCTAGCTGCGCGGGTCGGCACAGCAGGCCCAAAGATCAGTAATGACTGATCTGCATTAGGAATTGTGATTACCAGAAGCACAACTCCAGCAATGTAGCGAAACCCGAATGTGTTTATACAGTGTATATTCTTTCATCTGCATTTCTTCAGCTTCTCTTCGCGAATCTTCCCAATGATCCAGATTCACCAGTTTAAAAAAAAAAAACCCACGCTGTCTAGCACTTTTGCTCCCAGACCGAGCAGAGAGCACAGGACAGTGCCTTTGCTGTCATTGGCTTCGTGTTGTTCCCTTCCACCGATGACTTTCCCCCGTAAAGGCCGCGTTTGTGAGGCTTCCAGCTTAGAGACACCCCACGCACAGATTCCCTCATTTCCCCTGAGGGTCTCACCAGCTCTTGCAGAGTCACCACTAAGTTCTTGCTTGCTTCTCTGACTAATTCTCTCCTAACCCAGGACTGCTTGATGTTTCACCAGGTGTTCATCACAGACTACTTTTGATAGCTCTTTGGTCTTCTGATGATGTTGATTTAGCTCTACATTCTAACCCTGTGTGGGACCGTCCGTTAACAGGTGCACTTCTTTTGGGCTCACGTGACACTTTAGCCGCTCACAGATTTACTTCATTCAGCTACTTATGCATCCAGGAATGTGTATTTGAACTTTATAATTAAAATACTAGGCTAATTTAAGGTGGGTCCAGGGCCAGTTCTGTCATGTAGCTGGTTTTCCTGGTGAATTTGTTTATGCGGGTGACATCACCTGGACTTACCTTAGAAGGCAGGAGGTCTCACTGCTGAATGACTTTGATTTGGTTTATTTAGAACAATTCAAATGTAATACCTTAAAGGCAATAGCATATATTCAATATCTATCTAATAAGAAAAAACAAACCAATAAAATATTAATTTACATGTACAGCTGTAGCGCCAGAGTTTCCTGATAAATATGCCGGCTTCCAGTCACGATTTTTATGCACGCCACAGGTTTTTTTTACCACTTTTCCATTTAATATATAAACTGCACATTTTTTTGTTCAGGTTAAGCATTGGAAAGTTGAGTGAAAAGCTATAAATGAAACTATAAGTCAAATAGAACAAGTTTCCTTTATAACATGGAAAGAGTATGCAACAGTCCATGTCTGGCATCCTATTAACTGTGTGTGTGGTGACGGCAGTCAAATTCTAGGCTGTGCTTTAAATTTAGATGCAATAGTTAACTGAGAAACAGGGCAGCATTTCATGTCCCTTGTAGAGAAAATGCCTTGAATTTTCTCTGCTGTTGTAACTGCTAGAGGAGGTTACTCTGATGAATCAAAGATAAGACATTTTCTTGCTAATAAATGTACTCAAATGGTGAACAAACTGTAAATTTATTTGTTAACAAAGAATATTGTGTGTTTTTAGTAAATGTTAAGTGACATGCAAATGTAGAAAATCTTAGTGTGTGCAAAAACTTTTGACTGGTAGTGTATGAGTTATCTCCTGGAGGTGCTTCGAATCAATACTCAAGGCATTTAACAAAGGTGGCCAGTAGAGGGAGTTGTAGTGCTGGACTGAAAGAGCAATGGGCAGTCCCTAGAGTCTCTGGGAGGCGGAGCCTGAGGGATTCAGTGAGCGCCGGTGTGATCTGTCAAGATGCCCCTGGAGAACCGGGAGGCCCGTGAGGAAACAGCAGAGCTGGATGGGGAGCTGCACTCGTGCACAATGGCAGCAACGTGCATTACCTACGTAGACTGAATGGTGACCGGAAATAGGGATCTCTACACAGAGGAAGTACTGAGGCCTGTGACCCGAGCCTTAAATCGTCCCGCTAATGGCGCATGTCCCTAGAACCGGAACCCACAGCTATCTCCTTCCCAACAGTCGGAACATGTAGCGAACCCGGTAATTTAAATCACATTAAACATGCTACACTTGTTTATTGTGCTAAAAATTGAGTGTGCTATAATTCATTTGTTGAACATAATGCATGTAAGCTAGCTGCAGCTGCAAAGCTTTACAGTTATATTCGACTTCCATCAATCAAAAATGGCCCTGTTTCCTGTCAGGTTTCAGTTATATAACTGCTGTCAGTGACTGCATACACATTTAATGATATTATACTGGTGTGTTTTGTGCGAGATGTCTGCTCATTGAAATGCATCCTACGGGAAAATGAACAAATTCTGCTGGCCAGGTTGTTATATAGGATCCTGCTTATTGTTGTATTTTATCAATAATTTTATCATCTTGTATCATGTTCTTTAGCTTGGATATTTGCTAACTGCTTCCTCGGTCAATCAATCCATTCAGCAGCTGTGTATCTCCTAGCCTGCTCCTCTGCACTTGTGATTCGTGTCAAGGCCGTAACCTGTGCAAACCGCCATGTGTTTGACCTGCTCTGCCATCATTCTGTTATATAAAGCTGAAGATTAAAAATGGCCGTAATTCATTATTCAGCATAAGAAGCAACAGACCAGTGCGGTAAATGATTATGGTCTTTTCCTGTCCCGCTTTTCCATTCGCTGATCCCGGAAAAGGAAAATGCTACATTAAATCCCACACCTTCAACATGCTGAATCTTGTGCATGATTTTGCTGACCTTTGCTGAAACTACCAGACGCCATCCTGTTATGCTCTGGGCCAGGGTGACCCAGTCCGAAGTTTCATTTGAAACCGCTTGATCGTAATTCTCCTCACTTCTTTTTAAAATTCAAGAACTTCCTCATTTTAGTTATTGGACTTGTTTGGACTCCATCGTGCAGAATTTGAATTGGTTTTATAAATGTAATATTACGGGTCATTTGATTGGTAGCCAGTTCACAAGTGAAAAAATAGCCGATAATCCGCAATAATTGTGCGTACAAGGCGTCGTTTTTTGCCATTGACTCCACTAATCACTCAGCAAGTTCTAGTTGCTTGTTTGTAGAAAACCCTGTGTTAAGGTATGCAAGGAGCTTTACCGAATCTCAAAATACATCTGGAACAGGAGCTAGAAGACATGCATGATCCTGGTGAGGCCTCAGTGAGAAGAAATGCATGATCCTGGTGATCCTGAACGTGCCATTATCTCCTGAGGCCTCAGTGGGGCGCTGCCCTCATCCAACAAAGGAAACAGGCCAACTTAACTATCTCTGTGATGAGTGATATGGGAACACAAACGCAGACATACAGATCAGGGTACATTACCTCAACAAAGTCAGGGTCGGCTGCTTCCAGTGAGAATAAAGGTCCGACAAAATCTCGAGCCATTCTGGGTCACGTCTGAGCTCTTTATACCTTGGGTCGTAATTATGCGGAACATGACTGACTTGATGCGGAAAATGTTTCATTTTCTTCACCAGACCAATCAACATGAAGACTTACATTTATTTATGTTGGTGTTCTCAAAGGTGATGCAGCAGTAGGGTAGGAATTCAGAAGACTGCTGGGGTATTTTCTCCAGTAATGGCTTCACTTTCATATCATCACGGTAGGCTACCGTGAAAGAAATGTCGTCTGCAATCCATGGTGGAATAAGAGGAGCTTTTGACTTTTGGTTTTGTATCTCATGTGTACAATCACCATGTTCCATTGAAGGACACCCTCCCTTCAGGCCAGACAACCTTCACGAGTGTCGGATTAAAAACGTGAAACCTACTTGCACCGGTCTACAACAGAAAACCACCTGAATGAGTGGTCAGGAAAACTCAGGGGTGTTGGGCAATCGGGTACCATTCCACCAAAGAAGAGGTCGACAACCTCGACAAGTCAACAGCAAGGTACCTCTGCTGCCTCATTAATCCCAAGACCCCGAGGCCAATCTTGCTGCCTTGATCCGTTACAGCTTCTTCCATAGCTCACAGATTTCAGGTGAAGGGATGCAGACCTTCCTCCAGATTCTCACCAGTGCGTACAGGTGCCACCAAAAGCCAGAAATGATTTTGAACCTGAGTGACCAGCGCATAAATACCATGCAATGGAAGTTCATTTGCAGACAGCAGGCTGCGCCAAATATATATATTCCAATATATAATTATTGGAATGTTTTTGTAGACGGAAGCTGTGCATGTCAATGTAGCATGATCGCTTTATTTGGCAAAACACAATGTTTAAGCATGAACTGTAAATAAATGAATGCTGAGTGTGCGAAACGGACAGGTGGAACAGGATGGAGAAGAAGCATGTTGATGATAGCTTAGCATGCACAGTGATAGCTTAGCATTCATGATGATAGCTTAGCATGCACAATGATAGCTTAGTATGCACGATAATAGTTTAGCATGCGCAGTTAAAGCTTAGCATGCTATCTGCAACTGGATGAGGAATGCCAGATGTATTACCCTAAATCTACTTAAGAATATTAATTATATTTAACTTACCTGGATGTCTTCACTTACACATACATTTATGTGGGGTACATCCTCCCTTATAACACCTTCCTTTCTTCTGACATCACCTTTCGCATCATTTGCACGTGTATCTGAGCAGTTTTTGTGTCTCCTTCTGATTGGATGATCAAGCACTGTGTCCTGTATAGGATACAAGGTGGACCATGAGACTCAGACTCTTTGTCAGTTTGAGGGGCAAGTACTTAACAGTTCACCCTAATTTGCCAGAAACATTTGCCCAGTGCCCCCGCCCTTGCCCACCCCCATTTTATTTTAGGCCCTCAGAGCTGTTAGGCAACATAGCTTATGGTAAAAATGTGATTTTAGCACAGAACTAACAATAAATTATAAAAGATGTGTAACTGCAGTAATTCTGCAATGCTTTAGAAAACGCCTTTAAAGATCTACAGGACTTCAGAAGGGCAAAATTCCTAATATGAACCTTGCGCCTCTAAAATTATTAATATACAGGCCTTAGGGAGGAGAAACTGCAAGACTTGCAACTGCCTCATTAAGTGCTGCTTGAATCTGTGAATAGAGTACGGCGTTTTATTTTAGATGGTTTGCTTTTGCACTTAGATTCTAGTTGCTAACTACATACAGGTTCATATCTGCTAATTTGTCCTTTGGCGATTGCTAAACCTCGTTAAGGCTCTGGTCACAATAGGAATAACTGAGTATGCATAAAAATATACTGTAGGGGCGTTCTTTTTTTTATTTTCCCTAATTTCCAAGGCCAAGGTTGTTTAGTAGGTTTGATTTTAGGTGTGCAGCAGCTGAAGAGTGAATTAAGTTAAATTAATACATAAATTAATACATTTCTACAAATTCAAAGTAATTTCGCTGCAACGAAATGAGTCTAATTTGCAGAAGGATGAGATGGTTAAAATGTATGAAATTTGTTCTATGGCTTACATTGTTGTAAGCGTCAGAATGATTTGCATACCTTTGTAGTACCGCGGTTGAATACGGTTTCATCTAAACGGCACTGCAAATGTATTGAGCAGACTTTGGGGTTGAGGTGTATGAAATGCATCAGATCAGGAGAATAAAGGTCACGATCAGCTCTGTGTTGAGTATTTTCAGTGAAAGTGATGCATTCAGCACAGCAAGCCGGATGTTACAGGACGACGGAGAAGGTGAAGGTTTCCAGCCTGGTTCTTTAGCTCCAGAGAAGTTATCTTAATATAGAGGGAATCTCTCCTCCCCCCTCGGAAAACTGGTCAACCATCTACCATATCATTATACTTCTGAATCTCATCATCGATTCAGCGTCATTGAGGGCAGCTGACAGTAGCAATAAAAGGTACTTACGGTTTATGAATTATTGTATTTCGCTCGGAATCTCCCACCTGTTCATCGATTTGGGCGTATTAGCTAGCTCTGTATTCCACAAACGCCCGGATGAGAATGGATTGTTGACAAAATTCCGACGTGCATCTGCAAATTCCCTTCGGTGCATTTGTCTTTGATTGTGTCTTATAAAAGAATTAAGCGGAATTCTCACGCAGTCACCAATATTCTAGAAGCTGCGAAAGCCTCAAACAGACGAGAGTGTGTCTACATTAATGCGTCAAACAGGGTGACACTGTGAAAACTGTAAAGACCTTAAGCTGCACAGCTTAGACATAGACTTCATACTGTATATTGTTTTGTAATTGAGGGACCCAGCACTCATTTTATAGCATATTAGAAAGTACTGAAGCAGCTGGTATTCAGAGATGTTAGAAAAGTGCACCCTGCTGTTTACAGGTGTGAAATCCTGTTTGAAGTTCTCTATATCCTTGGCAGATCCCCTAAGCCAGAACAATTATGTTGGCAATAAAATCCCCTATCCCTTCATTAATTGATACGTCCTCATTATGTAATGGGAACAGCTGTTGTCACTTGTCGTCTCCGAGCTGCAATACTGATCAGTTAAGCTCGTGGCCAGAGTGAAGTTCTGCATCAGCAGCAGATCGAAAGCGTCACTTTGCAGAAAGCCAACGATATTCGGGCAATGGGGGCAGGGAGTTTGGTCCGAAAGCCCCGTGCTTCATGAAGAACTATACTGCTGCATCGAACTGGCTACCGGCTTTGACATCTCTGTCTGCCGTGGATTTTGACTTTGCTTGTCGGAGATCAAGAGGGAAGCAGATTTATATTTGTGAGAGATGGTGCCTGATTGGCCAATGACCATCAGCCAAACTTTTGACAGCAAAAAAAATAAAAAATAGGTGGCACATGTTAATGGGGGCACATTCACTGGCCAATCAGGTAGCACTTCTGTCTCATGAATATTAATGAGTTGGCCAATCAGGTAGCTCTTCTCTCAGCAATATAAATTAGTCCTCCCAAACCACCCTGTAAAACGAAAATTCGTAAGAGGGGAGGGATCCTTGCAAAAAGTCCGTTTCTCTATGGGAATCTACAAAAAACCATAAAAGCATTTATTTAAAAATATAAATAAGAATGAATGAAGTCCCAATGAAATATGCATATCCAGCTATAAAAAGAACAGTTTCACAGTATGACATCACCATTAAACTGATGATTTTAAATATAAGTCAAGCAGTATAATTTCTTTTAAGTCACGTCTCATTTATATAAAGATGCATTCATGTCAAAGGACCAGTGTGTAATTAAGATTTGTGTCTTTAGACTGGGAATGAATGACCGGTTCTAATCTACGGACTGACTGAAAATATCTTGACCCTTTTTGCGTAAATCGTAAATTGTCAATTTCTTTCAGCAACAACTTAAAATGCACAAACGCGTTAAACTGTGCTGCAGCTTTTTTGCATTTAGTCACATATGTAGCAATTAAAATATCTCTGCTACTATGAAAGGTGAAACTGCTGGAGATGTTTTTTTTTCCAGCGTGGGTCAATTGAAAAAGCCACATAGTTTAATTCACTGAGGTGACATTGAAATATCCTTCTCACCGAATCGTCCTGAGGTCGCTAAGCCGTGTGGCATAAGGCAAAACCGTCAAGAATGAATTAAAAATTCAAATTCCAAAGCTTTATTGCGATATGTACAAAGTGCAAAGTCTTCTCCACACTCTACAAACAGGACAGCAGCATTACATTACAAATAATAAGAAGACAGCTAACAACATATAATATCTAACGACATATAAAGCAACATTCAAGATGAGATAGTAATATGGAGAGGTGGAAAGTTTGGGTCCAGAAAGTAGAAATCCAGACCAGGGTTTTCTTTCAACCAACCAGATTGATATAAAGAGTCACAATTCAGAGTACTCAACTGGTTGGTTGAAACAAAACCTTGGTCTGGATTTCTACTTTCTGGACCTGAACTTCACATCTCTTGTGATATGTGCCAGAGCAAAACAGTACTATGAAGTGCCGGTTAGGTTTATGGTGGTTAGAATACAGCAGTACTACAGACGGAGGGGGTTCAGAGGGTTTGTGAGGGGGGGTGTCGTCGTCGTAACTTGACTGCCGTTATGATTTGTTCGCTTTCTTTGTTCGCACCTTCAAACTTTTCATTTCCACTGTTATCTTGGTCAGACAGACCGCGTTACATCTGCCTGCATCATATGATGCAATGATGCTCCTTGAAACTAAGTCAGAGACCACTAGCATTTTAAAAAACTGCAGTATTTTCCTATTACGGATTTCGGAGTTTTATTTATTTTGCAAAAGTGACTTGACATACTTTTTTATAAGAGCGAAAACAGGATCAGTCAGTACCTGGAACAATTTGGGGGTTAAGGGCCTCACTCAAGGGCCCAATGGTGACATCACTCTGCTGACCCTAGGATGTGAACCAATGACCTTCTGATCACAGGGATTGCGTCCTGACCCACAGACCACCCCCGTTTCCTGCCCTAGCCAGCCGTTTGGAAACGTGGCATCTATCTCCCTACCCTAAGTCACCTGAGCCTAATCAGCCTCGTTCCGGGTGAGTGTGACGCTATTTACACGTCGTTGCAGCTGATTAATTTAACAATACTTCTGTCTGCCCCTAACAGGAAATCACAGCTACGCGAGAAGGAGACCCCTGCAGACAGTGAAGCGCAGGTCAGTTAGCAAAAGACAACATTCTGAACGCTTATATTTTACCCGCCAACTTTTTGTTTTGATGTCGCAGTGTCAGCAGCAAAAGAAGAAGCTGACCTGTGCAAATTCATTTATTATAATATTTAATAGGCAATAAATAAAATGAGAAGACATTAAGGAAATCACACTAAAATGGCCCCAAAATGCAACTTCTAACGAGAGAATCTTCACCGCCCCTAAATATTGGAAAAATGCAATTTTGTGAAACAAAAGAATACGCATGTTATTATCATAATCAGTCTGAGCCTATGGTTTAGTTGCCCTTTGATGCGCAGGAAAAAAAAATGGCTGAATTAACTGGCGTGCAGCTTAATCTTCTCCAGAGATACATAAAACTGGGATGACTTACTGTATGAGGAAGGTGTGACCTGTGAGTTACCGTGGCGACACGGTCAGATGTCATAGCAATGCGGTCCAGTATTCTGGTTTGCTGGGAGACAGTCATCACCGGCACAAAATTCCTCGCAAGGACCAAAATTAAGGTTTCCGCAGAGCCACCGACAGAGGCGGGCACAGGGGTCACACTCAGGGACTGGGACTGTCTGACCGCTGGCGACGTACGCCTAAACAGAAAACCGGTTTGATCCGGTAATATACCTACCATCTGCTAGAGAGCGTGTGTGCAATTGCTATCGCTCTCTGTCTGGCCTTTTTGTCTTCTTGCTCTAGTCTTGATCCCGATTGGCAAAGTGGACAGTGTGTGACGCTTGTGTAACCGTGTTATCCGGGGGTGTGGATTGGGGGGGACCAGCTACAGGACACTGGCCTTATCCCCCATAATGACAGGAACACCGTCCCCCTTGACGGGGTACACGGCTGCCATGCTGGAGCAGGAGCTGTAAAACCTTACAGCAGCTTGGTCCATTATGTATCATTTTGAAATATTTCCCAAGTCTGGGGAAGAAACTTTCATTTTTAATGATTAGTCATGAATTATTCTATTTATTGTATACAGTGTGTTCTTTCAAAGGCGCGACACTCGGCGAAAGGTGAAGATGAATCGTATCGGGATATTTTTTTCCCTGTTAAATAGGCCTTATGGCACAAATGTCACCTGTTGAACATTCTGGAACGTTTTAAAAAAAGAATTTTAAATGGTGGCCTTAAATGTGTGGGACGCATCTCTGGGTTTTCTTTTTACTTTCTTTTTTTATACCCTTTCTCTTGTTTCTGATTCATGTTCTTCCTTTTCTTCTTCATCCCCCCCAGTGGGGATCTGCAAGGTAGCATTTGAAAAAAATCAAAACTACAAGCCCAGGTCTAATCCCAGAATCCTCAGCAAACCGGTGAACAAAAACTTTACATTTCCCTTATATAAAACACAGAAAGAAAGTGAACAGAAGCCTGAGTCGCAGCCTGTTTTGATGCACAATGTAACCAGCTACAAATAAAATCAACACCATAATTGTTAAAGCAAAAAGGGTTACATTGTGTCTTAGGTTCAGCAGAGCGATCTGTGGTTCATCTTCGCAGTTTGCCGTAAGATTTACCTTAACGTTCAGAATAATTACATATGCATAATTTTGCTGTGGAAATTTGATCAGGATTCCAGTCCAGACAGCACTGTTAAAGCTAACGCTCCATTTAGCCGGATAACCGTATCCAAAATTCTGAGCCGCTACTTAACACAAATTAAATGGCCGTCATGCATATTTAACCGTTATTATGTTCTCATGTGGCTTTATACTCCCCAGACAAGCGATTTTTTTTTCAAAGGTTGGTCCAGAAAAGCGATGGGCCGGGCGAAGTCCTCCACCCTCATGGCCGTAAAGGCCATGAAGAATAAGGGTCTTAGGGGGTCTTTGGGGGGAATTCATTAAATAAAAGTACATAGTTACGCAACATACTTTTACTCCAGTTTAATAAACATGTTAGGGGCTTTTTAAAAATCTTTTTCATTGTGAAGCCATTTAATTTAGACGAGATCCATGCAATATGTGCGCATCTTAAAAACATTGGGTTTTTTTTTTTGGCTTTTAATTACTATTGTGTTTCAAGTAAATTTTGCATGTCCTGGGGATTAGCTGAACAACAGGGAACTTTTGAAAAGCTCTATCGTACAAACTAAAAAAAAATGATTAACTTTTAAACATCTTTAATTGGTATTTCCTGGGGTGATGCGCGAGTCTTTTTGCCATTCTGTGCAGGGAGGAAAAGTTGCAATTCAGAGACATCAGATTGAGTTTGTTTTGCATCTATCTATCTATCTATCTATCTATCTATCTATCTATCTATCTATCTATCTATCTATCTATCTATCTATC
>JAODKE010000036.1:239777-257198 GCA_026779605.1 Mormyrus hasselquistii
TAGCACGTTTTTATGTATTATGGGTATAATTTAATGTAATTGTGTCTTGATGACGTCAAAATACACTTTCATCATACAAGTGTTTGGTTTATTTATATAAATGCAGTTAAAGATCTCTAAACATACCCCCCCCCCCCCCCCCCAGCCATATTAAAACTTTTTAATGCATGCAAAGTTGCTACAAGCTTTGGGACGTTATGTTGTTGTATTTCTGTCCTGTGTCGTGGAATCCGCAAACGTGCCTTCACGCTTACTGTGGCAGTCACAGGCCGACTTACGCACACACTACTCACACAGAGTCACGGCACCTACGTGTTACGTAACGGCTGCTGGGACTGCATCAGGCTGCCCTGACATCAGTGGTCACATGGGGCGCCCTGACAGCATCGCTGACAAAAGATAGATGGATCTATTCCCTTTCCCTTGCCACCCGCCGCTGTGCCGATTGCATCCCCGCCTTCCCGATCTCTCCCTCCCGGTCTTTCTTGCATGATTAGCCAGTCGGCCGCAGAGTGGAGGCCAGCCCTCCCCCCCCACACCTCTGCATGTGCCAGGGACCAACACATGGGCCTGCAGGGTGGGGGTGGGTACTAAGCCTGTGGGGCTTCAATTGCTGAGCTACAAATCCATCTGTTACCTCACAGCTTTTCCTTGGCTTTCACCTAATGGGCTTTGTGGATCCAACAATTCATTATCCCTTTACTGAACTTACATATAAACCCACACTCAGAAGTTTTAATTCACATGACACTATATGACATCTATATTCCTGTAATTGAGTTTAAAACCTATAGCATGTTTGCCCGACACCCAGCCCCATAGAAAAGAATATTCTAGAAAGCATAGGACTGCAAAGAAGTAATTCTGAGGCAGTTTGGGTTTGTGTACAGTACCGAGTGACCCGTCCAACATTGGGCCTGTTGCTCCATGTTCACAGCTGTTTTTGCCATACGGGTCATTAGACCCAAACACCTCCCTCGTTGTCTAGATGTCCTGCTTATTTTAGGCCGCAGTCCAAATATTTCGAGACGCGACCCTCAAAACCGCCCCGTTCTGTGTGTTAAAACGGCTTGTAATTGGATCTGGCGCGCTTCCAGGTGATACAAATAATTAAAGAGCGAGCAGATAAAAAACGGGGATGAAGTCCCACAGTGCTCTATTACAAGCCGGATCGGCGGGACTGACGGGATTGACGGGATCGCGCGTAACGCTTGCTCCAGGAGCTGCAGCAGCCGCTTGTTATTCCGCTCGACTTCGGTGCATGGAGGACTTTCTAAGAGCGGAATGGTGTGCGAGTCGGCTCGGCTGCGACATAAAGGGAGATTCTGATGGTCGAGGCATGTTTCCCATGTTTCGACGATCGGTTAATCAAATCAGACGCAGCGGTCGGCTCTCTTTTGGGAGTGCTGCGCTGCGTAGCGTGCGAATGATGACCTTAGGGCGTCACACGGTTGGAACAATGTTAATTCACTAGTCTTTGCTCCTACAGCCTCTGCCCTTCATGACCAAAGCACACTCGGTTTGTGTCACCCCAGATCGCAGGGACGTCACTCTGTCTCCAGCTCTCTGTGTACCACCAAACACTGGGCACCAGGCAGCGCGGCCCTTTGAAATCCAAAAGTCGCATTTCGGCTCCAATTTCTGACTGCATAGATCGCATCTTTATTGCATCACCACAACCTGCAGCGGCTGACTGAATTAAATATGATTGTACTCAACTTCAGCAAAGACACTTCAGAAGTAATTTCTGTAGCCTTCAACGGCGGCGTGCAATTCAATGAGTCTGCTGGCATGTTTTTGCTGAGGAGGTATTTCCTTGTTTTTGTGCCCGTTGTTTGTGCAGGAGATGTATGGCGATGAACCGGTTAATATCCGCACTCTGGCTTTTAGGGCCGTGCAATGGATTCATATTTTCAGCTTATGGGGAGTCAGAGCTGTTCAGTCTATTCAATATAGTCAAGTGCTGAACTGGATATGAGTTCTGGATGGATTTAAGTGCATTTAAAGCAGCTTCTTGTGTTATTTCAGACGATCTTACTGAAGCACCACAGATGAAGTTGGAAGTTAAATCAATATGAAACCTTAGGCAGTATTACTTTTTATCGTTGATTGCCATTTTCTTTTTGAGTATGTTTGTATCACAACACAACAGCAACCAAAGTTTATTGATTTTAACTAGCAACCCTACAGTAGCTACGGATATGGTATTTTTGGTTTAATCAAGCTCCACGTCGTTACCTGTGTAATACGTCTGGTACCCAACACTGTTGGCTCCTAGGCCAACACTCCGGTTATCGGTAACCTTTCTGGCGAGGTTAGTTTGTTTGGTGGGTTCAGGAAAGAGATGAAGCCAACAAAAGCTGAGCTTGTTACGTGACATAAAGGGCACATTTTCTGTTTTTGTGAGCAATGTTACAAACATCAATCTTACGCGTCCACCCCTCCCCTTGCTTCTGATGAGGAAACATGAGTTATGGGCCGCTGTAAGTGTTCTTGGACGATTCAATCACTTTTTTCGCTTCGTCCTGAGGGGATTCATCACTTTAACGGGAGCGTTCTCTCGGACAGAGCTCGCCCGCATGCGCCCAGACCCCCCTCTCCCCAGCACGTCCCTAAATTCCCACGGCAACCTGCATGACAAACAGGACGGGAGCCTGCCGGTTCGAGCCAAAAGCTGTGATGAAGCCATCTTGGTTGGATTGCTCAGTATTTGCTGCCTGCTGCCTCACAGCATCCGAATGGACGAACATCCCTCAGCTAACATGTCACTGCTAATCAGGCCAGAGCAGGCGATACAGAGCTGAACACCCTCCTTTTTCCTTTTAAGGAACTTACTGTTTTATATAGGATACATTGTTATCTGCCCATTTCTGCCTATGTGTCCATAGATCAGTGTACACATATAATTGTGAATTACAGTTATGAAAAGCATTTCCTTTTTTAAAATTTCATACTGTCTGATTTCACGTTCAGTGTGTATCAACGTATATATTTTCTCACCTACGGGATATGATTTCCTCAATATACAGTATAATCGCAATGTAATGTTGTTGCTATTATTGCAATTGTTAATCTTCGTATAACTTCATGAGAGTCCAAGTGGATATGTCAGTGATGTAAGTACTAATCCCTGCAATACCCTGAAGTTACCACATCACATGCTGAAAACCTTTTGTTTTCCAAACATCCCTTTCATCAGTAATGAACGCGTGATTTTAATTTTTTTTTCCAGGAGGTGGACTATAAAGAAGGGAGAGAAAGACCCTCCCCCCCCGAGACTCTAATAAGGACCAAAAACTGGGGGGGGAATTGCGATGCCCAAGTCTTTCTCACGCTGCCCCTGACAGCCTGCCTGTCACCTTCCTCTTCTATCTGGTTTACGGGTCTTTAAATGTCGCCGCGGAGAAAACATGACTTAATAGACATGGATTATGACCAATTAGGGCTCATTTGCTATCCATGTATGTTTTGCACCAAAACGATTAACCTCTAAATACTGTATTCTACTTAATGCAGAATATATTTCTTAAAAAAGTATGTCTTAAAAAAAAGGAATGTCCTATTTCAAGCAATTCTTATTTTTCTTCTGTTTGAAACATTTGAAAAACCTTCTACGCAGCAATTCTTCTATTTTTTAACATGTTATTTTCTTCTCCTGTCTTTTTAATACTATTTCTGTTTGTGGTTTTTGCACTATGTTCGCTAAATCATTTTTTTGTGCATGTTCACAATGACTATAGACTTGTCTTTGACTGGTGAGTGTGTGGTGAGTGTGTGGTGAGTGTGTGGTGAGGTGTGGTGAGTGTGTGGTGAGTGTGTGGTGAGTGTGTGGTGAGTGTGTGGTGAGTGTGTGGGCAGCACTGCTTCCTGGGTTGTTGCTCCCCCTTCAAAAGACAGACCATTAGCTGAACTGGTATCTCTAGTGAACACATAGTGAATGTGTGCATGTATGCGGACTGGTTCCCTATCCAGGGGGTCCCCTGCTTTGTACCGCAGCGTTCCCCATCCCAGTCCTCCGGAACCCCGGACACTCCATGTTTTTGCTCCCTCCTAGCTCCCAACCCCCAACCAATCAGAAATGCCGAATACCTGGTACAGGTGCGCTGGGAGCTGAGAGGAAGCAAAAATGTGGACTGTCTAGTGTTCCCCGAGGACTGGGATGGGGAACACTGTTGTACCGTGTGCTACAAGGGATAAGAATTAGCATTAGAATTAGGTGATTAGTGGTCATTGTCAACACACCACAGCACAGCACACAGTGCGCAACAACGAAATGTGTCCTCTGCATTTAACCCATATGTGACTTTCATGGCATAGCAGAGGGCAGCTAATTCAGCGCCCGGGAGCAGTGCTTGGGGACGGCACCTTGCTCAGGGTACGTCAGTGGTGACTGGCTGGTGGGGGATTCTGCTGTACACTCTGACAAAAAAGTACCAATTTGTACCTTTGAGCGTACAATTTCTTGTCACCGGGGCTGTACCCACAAGGGTCTGCCAATTATTCCCTATAGCTGTAGGCAAATGTACCATTTAAAGTACAGAAATGGACTCTGAGGAACATTTTTGTACCATTGGGGTACATGACTGTCGTTTGTACCTTGGGGAATAAAACTGCATCAGGGATTCACTTTTTTTCTGACAGTGTAGGCGACCCTAACTGGGACAAGAGGTTAAAAGCCGGCCCATGACATAGGTGATCGCCTAGGGGGAGCAAAATAGCGAATGGAACAATTTCACGTCTGCTTCTGTGGTCATTTACACAACTTTTAATATTTCCATATTTAGCAGATACTCTGTGCTACTGTAATGGTTTTAATATAAATGAGTTGACAGAATTTACTTTCTGCTGCTGTGGGGGGGGGCGGGAATCTCACCCCTAGGGTGCCCAAACACCCAGAACTGGCCCTGGTTAAAAAATTGATGGGTGTCAAATTTTGCTTCTATTTTTCCTCCTCAGCTGTTCGCTTTCTTGACTATTATTTAAACTTGGGTAGCAAAGGCAGTGTTTGGTAGCAACAAAAGCCTGGTCTGGATTCATAGTTTCTGGACCTGTAATGCCCAACACTGTGGAACGGCAATTAAAAGAAGACCTGCCAGATCTTTGACTGTGCACCAAAACCGCTCCAATAGGCTGCCTTGTTTAGGTCAGGGACCGTCTGCAATTTAACAACCTGAATTAAAAAGAAATGTCAGCAGCATTCTTTTCATTGTTCTTTCTGCTGTCATATATCTATGGAAATCTGCATCTGCAACATATTAATGGCCCATAATTTAATTCAGGATTATGCTTGGTCCTTGGTCCTTTGCCATAAATGAATTGAAAAAGACACTTGAGTCGGGGCGAGGAACCTTTTACCTTGCCGTATATTTGAACATCCAGAGCGGAAGAGTCTCCATGGCGCCCCCTTTTCCCATTCGCTGGGACTGCAGTTTCAGTGACGCCAACCAGACATTAAAGTGACAGAACAAAGGAGAAGGTGGGAGATTTTGAGATCCGTCTCAGCCGGGAATAAATGCGAGTGTGGACGCTGGGTTTCTTCAGGGTGGATAACGATTATGAGATTGCGTCAGATCTGTATCTGGGGCAACTAGGCAGTAAGCAAATGGGCAACTGTTTGAGTTACCAGGTGAGGAAGATCTTTGCGATACGTACTACCAGAAGCAGGATGAGCAATCTGGTGAACTGTACTGTGTTACGCTGATAAATTCACCCTCTTACAAAAACAGCGTGATCCAGCCAGAACTTCTGCCCTAATTCAAGTTGCCTTTTTTGTTCTTTTGTCTTATATTTCAACATGAACGGCACGCAAATCGATAATTGAAAAAGTTGAATTTTGTAAATAATTGAGTAACATTTAAACATATGAATAAAAAGTTTATGGGTCGATGGAAATTGCTGCTGTAACAACTTCATTTGGCCAATTAAGTTGGTATTAATAAAATTTAATGTCCTTCCCTGCACTGGACTTGCATTTCATCTGCCTTGTGCCCTGGAAGATGGATGGATGGAAAAATAACATGTACAGGGATCATATTTCAATTTAATTTTATAAACACACACAAGTTTGTAATTATATCATTGTGGGGACTCTCCATTCATTTCTATGGGGGAAAACTCTAATCTCAACATCACAACATTAATCTCTACCCAGCACTAACCTTAAATATAAGTAACTAAACATTTTTAGTTTTTTGATTGCATTCACAGATTTTTGTGGGGACCAGAAAAATTGGTTCCCACATCGTCAAAACATTTGGTCCCCACAATGTAATATAAACATAATCCACACACACACACACACACACACACACACACACACTGCATGCACTGGCCTTTTCTCAACCAACAATATGACCGCAGTGTTTTCTTACACTTGTAAACTAAATCTGAACAAATGATTCATTTTCAATATCTATTGACCCAGTAAAGCACAATATATAGATGAATCATTACTTTTCAATTAAATGAATTAAAATAATAAAAAAAATAATAATAAAAAAAAGGTGACATCTTTTGGCCCGTCATTTACAATAACAGGGCAACATTTGGAAAAACCTTGTACGCATGCAAGGGGGAAGTATTTTGGTTTTTTAATGACTAATAAATTTTTAAAAATGACTAAAACTTTTAACAGGCCTACTGCATGTAATTACACATTTTCATGTAATAAAACAATGAACTAAAACATCCAAAGATCGTATTTAATTCTAATATTGTGTTTTCTGTTTAATACCCTTATGTCCGTGTTTTGTCTCGCGAAATTCGCTTTCCGGCTAATTTAGCCAATTGCACCGGTACTTTGTCGTACCTTAGCCCGAGGCCTCTGGCACCGACAACCGTGTCATTTGCTACCAACTGGGCTTTTTGATGAGCGTCTGACCCAGGCGCCTCATCTTTCACCACTGTCTCATTCCTTTTATTTACATCTGTCTTTAGCATTCTAATTACTCTCTTTATTACTTTAGCCTGAAGGAATCAGCAGAAAAAATAAGGACACTGGGTTTTAACCAATAATAAAATTATAACTCCCACCCACTGGCGCTAAACGCGCGCTTCCTAATTATAGGCTACAGATGATGATCAGTAACTTATGACCTTTTCAGTAATAAAGCGGTCTATGACGGACCATACGCTGTCTTGCCTACGTTTTTCAATACTTATTTTTGCTGTTTCGAGTCTGAAAACAAACAAAAAAAATGTTTAACGCCTTAAAGGTTTTGTAGTGAACCAATTTATAGGCGTTGCAAAGAAAAAAGGTATATAGGTCCAAGACAATTATTTATTTCCTTTTCAATTTTCGCCTTAGACACCGCAGTCTTGAACGACCCAAACACCGTTGTTCACCTTGTGGAACCATAATTAAGCTTTAACTCGTTTAACGCTATTCTCTCCAACACAAAGCACTAATTTCGAAATCAGTGCATTCTGGTTCTTTTTATTACCGGGCGCCTAGGATACTGCAAAACTTAAAATGACACGGCGTTTGATTGGGTACAGGATGTATACAGATTATTTTTCGCCTTGAAATTCAGTATAGCTTCGTGTTTTCACTGAACAATTTTACATTGGGAAAAGAGGAAAAGGGCTCTTTAATGCTTGGTCCCATACTGATTTTTTTGTGTAAAATAGCATCAATAACAGGGCACACGGTCTTTAATGAGCTCTCAACTTTAAAGACTTGAAGGATATTATAACTAGCTGCTTGACAAATGGCGCTTAGAAGCACATTAAAGACGCTGCTAATGGAACGCATAATGACGGCTAATTTTCGATCAGATATAAATTAGAGCCCCCAACAGTTATTTGCCTTAAGGACTTTATGTAAATGATTCTGTTCTGTATAAACTGAAAGCTGAAGAGAGCCCCACGATCCTGGCACTCTTTGTGGGTATGATTAATAGATTCGCAGCGGAGCGGGGTTGTCAACTGCGTGAACATATATACCGAGACAGTGCCAGCACCTCCCTATTTGGCTACCTGATGCCCGTTCTTCAGTACATCTCACTCATTTGCTGTACACCCTGTGTGCATCCGGATGTGTGCCAACCCAGTCCCACCGGAGGACGAGAGTGACCCGTGGCGTGAAATGTCTTCACCTTTTCAGGAGCTTAGGTTTTGATCTAAAGACCGCAGTTGCGTGCTATGCCGGCGACATAAAGCTGCCTTCGAGGCTTCTGTGAGATTTAACCAGCGTTAATCGCATTCATTCTTTGTGTCGTCACGTGTTCGGTGGTGTTCAGAGCCCAGTAGTGAAGCACGCGCTCTGAGGCTTAAAGCGAGATTCCAGAATCACTTATGATCCGTTTTAAATAGTCGACTCGACTGTCGCTCCAGTACATCGTGCTATGCCCTTAACGCCTATAATTTATTAATTTTAACGTGTAGGTAATTTGTTGCAAGCATGAATTCGAACTACGATCACCGTCATTAAGGATTATTAGGATACTTAAACCGTTCAGGTACCTGGCTTGGATGCATAAATGCATAATCGGTTTGAAATAGATTCAAATTAAACCGAAATTCAACTGATATCTTTAGCAGAATCGCATGGAGTGCTGTTTTATTGTGAAGCTGTCTTCATGTGAGTCCTTGTATGAAAAGTTCAACTGGTTTGGGAACCAGTTCGACAAACCTTTATGACGTAAAATCAAAATGAGTAAATTGTGTGGAAATACCGGAACATCACCCAGAAAATCATAAAAGACGTCAAGTGTAACGCACCTCGAGGCAAGCTGAATTTACTTACGTTTAATGGCTGCAACAAATATTGTATGTTAACAAAATATCAAAACATTACTTCACCTGTTGGTGCAATTTTAGTAATCAGCTAGCAGTCATTATACGTCAATAATTATGAGAACAGTTTCCTCTTTGCTTTTTGTTCAAAATTAATAGTTTCGACCATGCCGATTAAGATAATGAATACGACGATGATGACGTTGATGATGAGCATACTGGTAATATAACTAACCACTGTCATTATTGGGCATGATTAAACCACCAGGCCTGCCCCAACAACTCTGGTTAGCCTTTCGACATCAGTGGCAGATCAAATCAAAGTTCCTGCCAACATCAAGCACTCACGGAGAACACTCGCTCCCCAGTCAGCCAAGTAGGACATAACTTGTCTCGTTGATGTTAATGCTCCTAAACATCTGTCTTTCCACAGTGATACAGTGAAATGCTCGTTTTATTATTTAGTGCACTGTGACAAAGACACAGAGTCACAGATGCAAATATGTACACCACTGTTTTGAGCGACCCTTTGTAGGCTACCATTCCAAATTGATCATTTTATTTTATACAGCATTTATTATACATTTTTCTATTTTAGAATAAAGAAGAATCTGCCAGTGGCACGAAAAGTTTAACGAAACTATAAACCTTTTTCCTGACGGAAATGTTATGATAACGAAAAGACGTGACGTTATTGGCCTACGGGTGTTTCACCGCCATAATATAATGAACTGTCGCATCAATCCCTTAAACTTGATTATACTAAAATAATACTTATGTCAACAATTAATATTCTTCACCACACAATGGGCTTTACGTTATGTGTTGTAAGCTTTTATATTTCACGGGACTAAATTGAGAGCTTTAGAATTTTAACCTTGTAAAGAAATATTGCACGGGGTATACGTGTTACGTCAGTTGCATTTCCGGTCCAACATGACGTTTTTGAATTAAATCTAGGCCTGCCTGCGTGATTTATTTTTTATTGGAATCATCATTTTTGATATTTAGCGTGGAAACCTACCGTTGCTATAAATTGTTACTTATTTTGTAATCTTGTCAAATGTAGTGTTTTTTTTCCCAAAGGGACATGTTATATATAATAAACTGAAACGAAATAATTCAAGATTACGTAACATCAAAAGGCCTTCAGACATTGTCAAAATTTAAACGATGAAGTTACGTCGTTTTCAGGTTATACCCATGTCAACCACTTTTGTGCAAGATTGTAAATGAATATATTTTCGTTATATAATTACTATATATTTTATTAATACACGATTCCATACTCAAATTCTGCTAAAATGTCTAAATTTCACGATGCAAGTTTTTAAAATTTGTGTGTGGTTTTCTTTTAATAGGGAATAGGCCTATATATGGTATTTTATTTATTTGCTACTGATCCATATTCATAACAAAGCATTATCTTTATTTATATCACCTTATACATGTTAGCCCAACCTACTGCCATAGATTTGTGTTTTGACGCCTGACCAGCAGTAGTATTGTAACTTATCGCTATTGTCCGCTGGTAGTTAACCGAAGAACATCGCTTGAGTATTTTGTGCCAAAACTGCATTCCCCAATCGCCCATTGAATCCAAACACACTGAGTATAACAGGAAATGTCTGCTCCATGGCGATCCTGTGTAACTGACTGCTCAGCGATGCTTTTGGTAAACCAGCCCCAACCGGTGGACAAACGCAAGGTATAACGAATTCTCCCTGCTCACAGACCAATTGGAAAAATGTAATAAATTGTTCCTGATCAACTGCCACGGGGAAATTAGTTCAGTATTAAATGTACCGTGGTATAGACCTTAAATATAGGAAATTATTCCTTCGAGGGAGCTAAGCTTTGCAGTACAACCTGTTTCATAGTGTTACTAAAATATCTGAGCACAATAAAACTTATTAACTTGAAGGTTTACCTCCGCGCGCTTGAATCCTCTCGTTGCCCATGATTTTTAGGAATAATTATGTGTTGGGTCCTCCAGAGCATACAGTCGGAGTGATAATTCAGAGCTGTAGAATTTAAATAGACGTTATTAATAAAATGCATTTCTCGCCAAATTTCCCCTTTGTCATTTAGGAATAGAGAACAGTTGGTAATCCAGTGTCAATAAAATATATTCCCTCAATGAGCGTGAAATGCCGAAATATTACCACGTGTGCGCCTCAGCGCGTGAGCGCGTGAGTGGCTGAGAGAGTACGTGCAATGTGTGATATGGCCATATCGAGAGAAAGAGCAGGGCGCGCGCTGCCTTTCCCGTCTTCCGACGAATAGCATTTGCAAATTTCCACGCACGCAAAGGAGCAGAGAAAAAAACTAACAAATAGCAAAAAAGAACTACACCACGTATGTTGTACTCACCGGTGCACTGTAAAGAAATACTGCCCGCCCATTTCTGTTATCGCTGCAGTCTCGGCTCCATCGATCAGTTTCTGTAAAACACTTCACATTTTTTTAACACCGGGCTGTAATTAATATTGAATTGATTCTATTAAAACATCAGAATTAACCAAGTACTGGAAATCTGCTA
The DNA here is from genome assembly GCA_026779605.1 of Mormyrus hasselquistii. Taxonomy (NCBI): domain Eukaryota; kingdom Metazoa; phylum Chordata; class Actinopteri; order Osteoglossiformes; family Mormyridae; genus Mormyrus; species Mormyrus hasselquistii. The sequence goes on from JAODKE010000036.1 coordinate 251,056, forward strand.
GCCAAATTTACAAAAGAAAAAATAAGTAAACAAAAATCAAGGGCACTATAACAGGTAAAACCGAGATGGCATTCAAAATAATAATAATACAAAGATAAATAAAGGATTGGTATTGTCTCGAATTCAATTTCTGGCCTGTGGTTCTTCTAATTTGAGAGCAGTCACGTCTTTGAAGGCAGACACTTGGTGTAAATGTACAGTTAAAATATTCTATTCTCTGGTCCCCAGGCGGAGCTCCGACAGTCCCAGGCTTCATTAAATTTTCATCAGCATCCCAGTGAAAGGGGAAAATGTTAAGGGAAAAGAGGAAAATAAAACAGAGGGCCTAATTATAACAAAGGGGAGTGACGCTGGCCTTCCCTTTACCAACCACGCGACAACGGTCTTTCTTTACAACTTAAAACGAAATCAACCAAGATGAAATATAAACGTTTCACTCTTAACAAATTGAGAATATTATACTTGTTAGTAGCTTTTAAGTCCTTACTTTCCAAACCTCTAAAATAGAAATTAATAATATTTTTTTTTCTAAAATATACTTTAAATATGCATATAGGCCCATCCATGTTTGTGTTTATGCTTAAACATAGAATTAATATTAAATAAGCTAAATTGATTTTTTTTCCTCAGCTATCAGAATTAAATAAAGAGCAGTATCGCTAGGGAACTGGTGTAATCTCGCGCAGAGTACGGATGTCAAGCAGGGAGACTCAGCGCACAAAGTTAATTTCAATTCCCGCGGAGAATTTCACATCTCAGCTCTCCCTGACCGACAGTAATTAACAGAGATAACTAATGATTACTTACTTACTCCCCGTAATTATCTGGTTTTCATAATTCGCTGTGTAATTTAATAATTCGCTCATATTAGCGCATTAAGTGAATGGCTCATTTAGGAGATGTGCAAAAATTACTACCAGTCACTGGAAGGATGATGATTGTATCTGATAAAACATTGGACTTACACGGCAATAAGTAATTCTGAGTAATTCCTATGTTATTTCGCTATCTTGGTAACCTTTCACCAAAACCAGATGTGAAATTTCTTTTGTGATATTAAAATACTATTCTCCATTCACCTTTAAGTATATTAGATTTTAACTTTTTTCTTTTTTTTTTTTTTGAGAAACAATGATTCAGTGAGCATACAAATTATAGTTAAGACTATGTTCTGTAACGTATCATACATAGTCCATACGGCCAGAATTTTGTAAAGGCCTGTTATTGTGTTTGCCGGTGTCATTGTTTATCATTTTGATCATAAATGATTCATGGTCGCTTTTATATTCGCATAAAGAATTCTGAATGTATAGATTAATATTTCCATCCGATATTTTCATTATAGGTTCCGATGTCTTTAAGAAATTTTTGTTGGGGATCTTTTTTGACTGATTTTTTTTAGCAGTTTTACATTTTAAGACGTAATAAGTGAAGAGAGCGTTGGCATAAATATAAATATTGACATTTTATGAATAGGTTGGTGTGGTTTGGCAGCAGAGACTACTTAAGCAACAAATTATTGCCGAATTCTAGTGTTCCTTCGCCTATATATAAACCACTGCGTTGATCACACACAGAAATTAACGCAGTAATAAGCAGCGGTGCTTGAACAGGATGACAAGCGGCAAACCCAACGACCTCAGGTGTAGCCGCTTTCCCTATGAATATAGCTGTCCGTGGTGCTGAACTGACGTTTAAAACGATTTTTTTTCTGTGATGCGTTCTGAATCATATTTATTCCCGAAGTGGACAGTTAATAAAAACAGTGCTTAAATCCACATATAAATACAGACTTTTTCCGGGGGTTACTATTAACTACCAGAAAGAAGCAGAATTCAGAACGCTAGCTCGTGCTATTATTGGAATGGAATGCTGGCTGTGTATTTATATAAAGATCATCACGTTGGCAGGCGAAGGTGCTTTTGTGGGGCTCTGACATCTGGCAGCGATATGCTCCGGGGACTTATCGAGATCTCTATAGACTCTCTGATTGGACTCTAATAGAATATTAGCATTTGCTCTCAGGTAAGACACCAGAAGCTGCCAGACTCTCTCTCACCCTCTCTCTCCCTCAAAAAAAAAAAAAAAACATCAGTTTTATACGGGTTGGGCCGTAAATGAACTACTCAAAATCAATGCAGATCAAAAATTAGATCAAAGTCGGTGATTTTATGGAAAATACATTCACATGAACACAAAACTCAATTCTTCGGCACCATTAAAAGCATCATATTCGCTCAGCAACACCTTTATCCGAAGAAAAGTGCACCATAAATTATTTAAATTAAAATATTTTTCAAGCGGCTGCAACCCGATTCAAATACTTCCAGTTTTCCTGTAGATTAATAACTCTAATGATTTTGCAGATGCGAGTCAGCTATTAAAATGCCATTTCATAATTACACCTGGAAATTAAACTCAGTGAAAACTTTATTCCAATAAAATGTTAAAATTATTTCTTTAATGAAACACATATTGCAATTCAATACTCAAATAACTCAAAATACATAAATGTACTAAATAAATGTAATTCGACAAATAACTAAAACCATCAGACAATACAGAATGTAATCCGTCAAATTATCTCTGCTAAAACAGTAATACAGCAAAATCTGTACGCATATATTTATGTGCATCGACTGGTTCAATGAAATATTTACATAATACAAGTATACGTCCATGAAAACCGTTTTCTTTTTCCATCAAGAAAACATTACTAAACAAGGTGATTTAACAACCAACGACGTAATGATGATACGCGGATATTTTATACAAATAAATACCAAGAAACATACATTAAAAATAATTTAAAAAGAGTAAGCTATCTAATATATATCTTAATCGTCCCATTTCATACCTCATGAGAAACGACAAAATATTTTGACACGTTTTTCGCTGTACTTTCCCTGTCGAATACACCATGTTTTGCTTGCTGTCAGAATTTGATTTTCTCAAGCAAAACGGGATAGTAGGGAATCCCAATAAATATGTAATGAAGTAAACATTACCTCACTTAATAAATAGTTTATAAGAATGAGACCCACGCAGTAGTGCAGTAGTATTGCAACCAATAAAAGTCATATTTGGCCAAATAAACCGATTATTTTCAAACATTTGATTCGCTCTTTACATATCTACACAATATGATCGAATAATGACGTAAAAATACCCCTACGCACAAACTGTGTTATTTTATAGCAAATAAATTTCTAATAATGTTCCAAGCATTTTTGTAAATCTTTCAGCGATTCGTCAGCCGTCATCACCCCTTAGACCAAATACATGAAATGAATTACACCGAACTCAAAATTAAGTAGATGGCAGTTATTTTAATAATTTACAGGGTGTGTTTGGCAGAAATCTAGTGATGCCGGAAGTGCATTTTCTGTTGTTGCTCTGTGGTTGATGGCATCGACACTTCAAACTACACCAGATCTTATTATACGGGGAGAATAGATGCACTAATAATAATAATAATAATAATAATAATAATAATAATAGTAATAATAATAATAATGCCTAAGTGCCCGCGAAGAATTTCAGCTGAAATTACACCAAGTTCGCCAAGTTCAACAATAATATTATTGATATCATTTGTGTTACCACTGTATCTAGCTACTATAATATTATACCTGAAATCATCAGATTCCGTAAATCACCTTTTTTACGGTTATTTAAGCGTAACAAGTTGAATTTTACTGACAAAACGGTGTAGCACATAGTAAGTGGGGAAAACAAACGTTCTTACTTGTTCTGTCAAACGATCTTCTACAATGATTCCACATCCTTTCTGGGTAAAGAGGAGAACGTTTTTTTATTCTCAGTCACTTCGAACATAATGAAAAGTTCTGTTTGTCATGGATGATTGAAAAAACGGTGAGATAAGAAATATTTTACAAATCGTCTTAAGACAGTATGTTTTTTTTCAGCTTTCATTGTTCTTTTTAACGCAAGTGCTCGTGTTAGACGCATGCAGAGTATTTCATTCGTTTTTGTTTCTGTCGCTGGTTGCAGAACCAGACCCGAACCACGTTCTTTTTGAGGTCCAGCTTTTCTGCGATCGCTGCAATTTTCTCAGAGGAAGGACGGGGCTGAATGGCAAAGTAAGCTTCCAATGACCGTTTCTCGGGCGCCGCTATTGAAGTACGCTTTCTCTTCTTCTCTGCCCCGTTGAAGAGCTCGGGTTTGTTCAGTTTCTCTCGGTGTGATTTCTCCGCCTCTTCCAGCCACGCTTGTAGAATCGGCTTCAAAGCGATCATATTATTGTGGGACAGCGTGAGCGACTCGAATCGGCAGATGGTGCTTTGGCTGAGAGAGCCAACACCTGGAATCTTCAGGTTGGCTAGCGCCGAACCCACATCCGCTTGGGTTACCCCGAGTTTGATACGTCTCTGCTTAAACCTTTCGGCAAACGCTTCCAAGTCTCTGGGATCGGCGTCCACGTCGCTCATGCAGCCCATGTGGGAAGGGAGCCCGTGGGCATGAGCCATGTTGATCGCTGCCTGGTGCATGTGGTTCATGCCTGCCATGTGGGCGGGATGAGCCGGTGTGGAAACAACCGATCCATCAGGCCCCGCCATTGCCCCGAGTGCCAGTCCTGGGGTGATGTGATCCAGAAGGTCTCCTTCCAAACCCTGGTGTGGTTGATGATGGTGGTGGTGGTGGTGATGGTGGTGGTGGCCGGCCAGTGCGGAAGGATGAGAAATAGGTACGGAGGAGGAAGAAGAAGACGAGGAGGTGCAAGGGAGAGTGTTCATGGTGTGGTAAGTTGCGTCCGGCTTGAAGGGACTGTGATGTGGAGGGTGATGGTGACTCTTGGTCTGAGAGACTATATCCACCGCCGCGAGAGCTTCTGCGCGGGCCAACAAACTCTCATCCAGACCTCCGAATATATTGCTCTGCAATTGCAAATAGAATGCACACATTACTGTCAGCAGGGAATTCTCTCTCCACTCTTCGGATTAAAACATTTCCAGAATGTAAAAAAAGAAATCCTAAAAAAGAACGCACAAAACAAGACACATGCAACATCCCAGGTCATAAAAATTAATACGAAAGGCAAACCCGACTGAATACATAAGTTGGGAGGAAAAAATGGAGGTGTTGGGTGATTTGCTGTGCAGACATGAAAAAAACATCAAGCAAAAAAGTGGGCTGTCAAAATGTGCCTTTAAGCGGTGATTATGCAGAATACGTACCGGTGGGGTTGGGAGACACGCTCGACGCATCGCCTCTGAGCTGCTGCTGATCGTGCTACTGTGTCTAGAAGAAGAACAGGAAGACGACGGCGCATTCGAAGTCGAAGATGAAGAAGAATGTAAACTGGAATACTTGGGTTCGGACAGGGTGGTATGTGGCATGGTGAACGCCTGCTTGCTGTTCAGAGACATCATCATCATATTTGCAGGCGATCGGGCAAAGACAAGTTCCTTTTAATAAGTTAAGGCTCCGCCTCTTCGACTGGAGCTGGAGAGTAGTCGCTTGCCGAAGTCTCGACTAACTGTGCAATAACTATAGCAGTAAAGAATCAAAGCGTGTTTAGCACAGCTTTAATTATCTACAGGTCTCGGGGACTCCAAAAAAGAGTCGTTGTTTTTGCCGGGGTGATGTCGCGTGCAAAGGCGGTGCAACCAAGCGGCTCTAACGCTACGGCTGTGGCATGCGACGACCCCCCCCCAAATATGCTCACCTCCTATCTTATTTCCTTTCAGTTTTTTTCCTATTTTGTTCAGCGTCTTTACTGCTTTATTTTTTTTCGCCGGCGATGTTTTTGTTAGCTCTTCATGGATGTCGACATGAAAAATAAGTGGCATGAAAAGTTTTCTTCTTTTTTTCCCCTCCTTTGTATTTCCTAAACATTGGTTTGCAAAATCCCGGTCTTTGACATTTTCTGTTTTCGGTTCAACAATTATTTTAATTAAATGATTAGGTGAGAGTATCGAGACTTCGACTTTAATGCGGCGGGGACTCGTTCTGCTTCTTCTCTGAGGCGAAGGGCAGACTGTTTCTCTCTCTCTCTCTCTCCCTTCCTCTTTCTCGCCCTCCCTCTCTCTCTTTCCGTCCCCCCCCCCCCCCCCCCCCCCCCCCCCCCTCCCCTCCCCCCCCCCCTCTCCCCCCCTCCCCTCTCAATTTCCCTTTTTCCT
>JAODKE010000036.1:262332-275001 GCA_026779605.1 Mormyrus hasselquistii
GCGCAGGGTGAACAACGATTCCCCCGCGGCAACCCGGTGTTTGCCGGTTGCCGAGTAAAAAACAGGGCAGATATGCCCCCCCCCCCCCCCCCCCAGCCCAACCCGTCTGCATGGCTGAAAAAAAGTCGCAAAACTGGTGAGACTGATTAGAAAGGAAGAAAGAGAGGTGAGATATGAGGTCAGGAAAACAAATAATACATACCAATTTCCAGATGACAGACTACCGCTGATGTCCATTGGGGGGGCATTAGACTCCACGAGCCTGAATATCGCACTGAAGCTGCGGGGCAGTGGATGATAAGGTCAATCCTTATAATGATGTCACATACCTCTAGGTCCTCAAAATCAATATAGAAGGCCCAATGCACCTGTCAGCAAGTAAAATAAGGCACCAGTGAGAAAGTCATTCGCTTAAAATTGTCTCCGCTATTGATAATATAAGAAATTCAAGCCCCTTTCGGCATTGTTAATCTTGCCCCGAATCAAAGAAAACCGCCCGATCGTATGAACTCGGCCAATGCTTCAAGGCGCGAGTGTCAAAATGTTAATGGTTACGCTTCGGTCGTCAGTGATCTGCATTTTAATCAGCATCCAAGTAAAATAAAACCTTTCATGGAGGTCCAAATAACATACTAATGACACTGTAAATCCGTGACTTTCCTGAGTTTAGGAATATAATTTTCACAGTTCTAATTAAGCGATATAGCCCTGTGTTGAGTATCTGCAGAGCTGAAGTCAGTAAATATGCATCAATTCCACCCAGAATCAATTCCATGCAGAATTATTTAAATAAACAGGGAATCTGATTAAAAACTAAAATGCTTCTTCAAATTATTTAATACTTTTTTTTAAAAAAATGTAACACGCATGTAACACAGTCCTCCGTACAAATATGAATAATATACAAATAAATTGTTTTCAAGAAAAGCGAAAAATCAACTACCTCTTTTAGAGGCACTTTGTTTGACAGCATACTATCCTAGGTGTCAGAGTAATATTTAAAGCCATTAAACGTGATATGATTGGCAATGTGCCTGGTTGGTGATTGAAAGAGAACCTCAAACATGGCCTGAGCAAACTGATATAAATGCAGGAACAGGAAAATACGCTTTCATCAGGAATTATGGCCTCATATAAATTCCTGGAATCGTTAAGTCACGGGGCAACACGCATAATGCAAAAGGAGGACGTCAAGTTCAAGGCTACCTAAGTGGGTAACTGTGCGCATGTTCCCGAGGAAGAGTCAAGGACAGTTATCAATGTGCTTCTAAGGAATAACATTTATAGGTTCGTCGGTGTGTAGACTGGTAACCAAAGAACTAACAGGATTACGTCCCAGCAAACTTTAGACTGGATGTACAATAATAAGACAAGATGCCCTGTAGGAGTTGCAGCAGTTGCCTGCAGTTTAGTAATTGCAAACTGCAATAAAATAAGCAGCTTCGTAATTTTCATACATAAGCTAAACGAACTTACCTATAATAATTAGATAATGCACTTTGAGTTTCAAGTACGGAATCACAATACCGGTATGAGCTGAGCATTTGTTAGTTCTACAGTCAGACGCGAACGGTGTCTTGAATTCTTGAACTATTGGTAAGCCCATGCAACTTCAAATATACGCGCAAATCATGACTAATATGACAAAAGGCAAACGCACATTAGCTACATTACAATAAAAGATATTGACCGTAGAGTTCTCTTTATTACATCTGCAAACATTTCAAATGGCCACTAATACTTATTTTATCTTTTTTTTAGGAAAATGGAAATCACCACGGATGTCAGCGGGGATGTGCGCAAATTTAGATATTTTACGGTTGTTTCTGGCACGTTCAGTTTGCTGCGACGTTCTTGTAACGTAGTTTTTTCCTGATTTATAGGGACAGTGGATGACTTTTTAAATACGGTTTTATTAACGGAAACAGAAAGCAAACATATTTAATTGTCACAGCTTCTGGAGGAAGTTCTTGAGAAGTTTATGAGAAAGAATGACCGCTCCAGTTGAGATAAAGGTAGGTTATTTTAGATAACACGTAACGCTAATACATCTATTTTCTTATAGTACTCTCCAAGATGTTTTGGAAATGGTCAATGTGTAACGGAAAAAGTGTTATTTTATGTTCCATATTTGTCGAAACGTATACTTTATTCGGACATTTTGTGAGACTAAAGGGATTAGGCTAAACAAAATAAAATCGTATAATGTCGTTTTAATAATTAACAATTTTCCGTTGCCCGCTGTGGAAAGCATCGCGTGAAAAATATCAGATATTACTTTACGTTAGTGTCATAACTGAAGAAACTCGCGTACTCGTCTCGAATTCATATAGCTTAGCTTTTTATTATGGACAAAAAGCTACAGTGGAAGTAAATTTAGTGACTTATTTTTTTTCAAAGGTTTCTTTCTGACAGAAAACCCAACAAAAATAATGTGAAAACGGCTAGAGATTCAGTATTTTCCGCGCGCCGCGCGTTGTCTGCAGAGGCGCGTGGGATCCTCATTGTCGCCTCGGGCGCTTCTGCTTTTCTAAAGTTTCGTGTCACTAACATAAACGTGTGCAGTAATATCAAAACATTTCATCAATTGGTTATTCTGATACATTTAAATCCATTTTTACCCTCTGGCATTTCTTTCAGGTGCTTACACTTGCATAGTATTGCAGATCATTGTAATAAAATGTGCGTATTATAAATACTGCCATTGTCAGCATAAGAACATTAAAACGAGGCTGAACTTGATTCTTACCAACTGTAGGTTTCCATGTTTAGGATTGTACAGAATTTCTTCTGCAAAAATACTTTATCGAGTGCCTTACTCGTTTGTGTTGTAGTATGTTGCCTAAACATTTCCTGATGAGAATAATGCAGTATTCATGTATCACGTGAATATATAGTAAATGGGGGTGATAATCTGTATGATTTAGATATTGACCTATACAGTCCATGAAAGCAAGGAAACATTTCTGTTTATAAATAAAACATTTCTGTGTGGACTTTTCAGTCTGTCTGATTGTCAAAGCATCAACAAGGCATCATGTCTTAAGCTGAAAGGTTGCCTGAAACAGTAAATATCACAATTTTTCCCACATTGTTTACAGTTAAACTTCAAAATCTTTTGCAGGAGAGTTAGTTACATTGTGCTTCAGGCTATAAATGACCACACTTTCTGGAAAGAGTTTTGAGAAATCCCTAACTCCTTATCACGAACAATTCAAAACATCTTATCGGTAGATTGGTCGATAAAAAAAAAAACTGCTATTGAAAGTTTGAACTGTTATGCCATTCTGTCATACCAGTATTAAAATGAGATCCATTTTGCATAACCTTTGACCTCAATTAACTTGAAATATAGAAACGTTCCGGTTACTTTGGGTCAGATGAGGTTTACCTTTGATCTCAATTAACTAAAGAACCAGGTGCTTTTTTCTCTACATGTATGCTGCAAATTGTACATCTTTCTTTTTGAAACTTTCGCATCAAATGCTTTGCACACGCTGCATCAATCTAACCAATAAGTGATGGGAAATTGCTAAAAAATCTCACCAGACAGTATACCAGTTAGTGGTAGCACAACTACTGGGTTCTATCCTCTGTAGCGTAACACCTTCTCATTAGTTTGGCTGTCCCTCATGATAATGCAAGAACTTGTCATTGGTTGTCTAATGGTTGATGCTAATTGACCTCCTTCCCTCTTTTCTTCTCCTCAAATGAAAAGGTTTCACCTGTTCTCTGATGGTGCGTGTCACCATCTGATCCTACAAATTGAAAAGCTCCTTCCTGTCAGGCTGTCATTGCGCCCTGACTGCTCCTCGTCAGCTATAATGATCACTCTTCTTCATTGAAACAGGTGCGCGTCACGCCAGACAGTGCATAGTGTGCTGCGTCGTGCACGTGACCCCACACATCAGCCACAGCGGCGTGTAGGGATGCGGCACATTGTGTAGATGTGAGTGCTGTGTATAGTACACAGCATACACACAGTGGCCTTGTACACTTCACATATACCTGCTTTCTAATGCCAACACTTTGCATCCCAACACAGTGAATTATGTAACTGAACACAGTCCTCATAGAAAGTCTTGGGGTCCTTGGTTGCAAATTTATTGGTTTCATAACAAAAGTCCATTAAGTAATGTTTAACATATCTGCACATGTCTTCTGCACAGACATGTTCTTTTTTTTTGTGTCATAATTTTTTTTTAATTCTGTTCTGTCCATTTTGCTATTAAGTGCAGTTGTAGTCATTGGCCCCCAAAGGGAGACTAAACACTGATGTTTGGTGTTTTATGTTATTGCAAAAGGTGGCATTAATTAAAAAGCACACAATGAAACTGCTTGTCAGTGAACTCAGAATAGCTCATTTAGAATTATTTGAATTTATAGAATTATTATTTGGGTTTCAGTTTATTACTACTTGAAATTAATGTTTTACTTAAAACTACTGGTTGTTTCTAATGTGAGATATATTTTTGTAAATTAATAAAGTAATGATTTTTGTTATAAAACCAATACATTTGCAATATTTTGACTAAATTAAGCAAGCGTGCCAAGATCTTCTGTGAGCATATCGTAGCTGTGCAATGAAAACCACTTATCTCCACTTTTTACTTTTTATGAATTACTTTCTATTGTTAATTTTAACAACATTGAGAGATAGCTAACTAACATCATTGTTAATTGTTAATGCAAAGTAAGACAAGTTTGTATCTTGTTGACACTGACATGTTTGAATTGCCGACAACACTCTACGTAAGTCCATTTCAAATATTATACCACTCACCGATTGATGTGTAAACATATCTTTCTGTTTGTGGTGTTGCATTGCATTGTTTTGGGTTTATTTTGTGTAGTTGTTTGTATATTTATTCAAGCTGTTGGATTTTTGGATATATGTGTTTTTCATTGGACAGCGACAATATGCAGTGTTAAAAACACAGCTAACATGTCTGATTTAAGCAGTTTTCAGTGTGGTGTGATTTAGTGCCATGTGTCGTGATTGCAGCATCTCAAACCCTCGTCTGAGGAACAAAGTGAGTAAATCGGCGCAAACAACCAGTTACTCAAGTGTTTTATTTTCCTGAGACAGCCAACCACCTACCCTATATGATACAATTTATACTAGCAATGGTAGTAACAAGCTTAAAATGAAACAGTTAATCGCAAACTGTCTGGCACATTCAGGCGTTTGCCTGCCCGCGTTCTTACGTTTTCGCACTTCTTGGTAGCAATGGAAGATGATTAGGTGGTGAGAGACAGGAGTGTTGTTATGGGCTTTCTTTTGTTAACCTAGCAGCTCAGAAGTGATGCTACAGGTCTGCCGTGTTGCCTCATCTCCACCGAGGTCCGTCTCATCTGAATCCTGGCAGCCGATGCTCTGAATGCTGTGTAAGTTTATGAAGAGCTGGATTTCTGTGAGGCCCGTTAACATGTGGAGGTCATCAGTGAGTTCAAAGCTGTGATGGACTGTGGGATGCTTTGCCCCCCCTCAGCAGTCAGGCTTACCAGAGAGGTCAGCGGAGCTGCTGAGGTAATAGGGCCAGCAACTGCTGCAATGGTCTCCTCCAGCAGTGAAATATATATGGAGAAATATATTTATGCATGTTTGTTGTTTTATTTTAATGGGAACATTCCAGATCAGAGGGCTAGCTTAATGGTACAGCAGCTGAACTCTCCTCACAGATGCTATCGGTCAGCATCTTTGTTGCCCCTGCCGCGGTGATAGATGTGACGTAGGGATGGTGGTGGGGGGGTTGGGGGTGGGGCTTCACCCAGAGGGAAGCAGCACCGTGCCCTGCTTAGCAGACCCCAGGGGACCTGGTGCTCACGGCGCTCGTTAATCCCCGCTTTGCATCTCCACTGTATGTAATATGTATGGGTCACTGGAACCATGTGTTTCGAGACGGGGAACACCGAGGGGTGGGAAACACGACGGCACAGAGTACTGTTCTGCGTGTCCTCCAGCTCCATTTGTCTGCGCGGAACGCCCTCCCAGTGATCCCTCAAAGTGCCACCGTGTCGGGGTCTGCTGGGTCTGAGGCTTCCTTTCAGCAGGTTACAGTGACCGGTGCCAGCCTGATTGTTAGAACACACCCGATTTTTAGCTTATTCAGCTCTAGGTCCACTGCCCGTCTAGAGATGTGTGTGCGTGGGTGTGTGCTTATCGAAAAAGCCGGCAAACTGGTGGCATCAATTTGTGGCGGCGTTACATGGCATCCAGTTACCTCTGTTGACCCACCAGAGAAGTCATTTTCCCATCAAGGAGGCTTTTTGAAGAATTAACTGGAGTGTGGATCATCACCATCGTCATCTGCTGCTGCGTCTGTCACAGCATGATCGTTTTTCATATTACATTTAGCAGCCCATTTATTCAGATTACGAGGTAATGACTGGAACTGCCCAGTCCAGGCTCCCGTAGACGTCTTCCTGTGGAGCAGGAAGGACCAGCTTCTGTGCCGGCCGACGGCTCCATGATAGAGCCTGTTTAAGTCTCTGCTTCTGGTTGCCGGGGCTTAGGAAACCCCAGTGGAGGGTGGCCCGCCGGACCCCTATGGAGATTTGAGGACCACTTTGGAACTCTAATCCACTCAAAATGTGCTGATAATTTCCCTTGCCAGGACACTCTCTGCCTGGTGTCGCGAGAGTGGCCTCCCGGGACCGGATCAGCCAATGGTAACAAAGTAGCCAGATGTCTGGTTCTGGCAAAGTCCCAGAAGCCAAGCAGCGGCACGCCACAGCCTCCGCCGTGGGCTGGAGATCAAAGGTACCTGAGAATTACTTACGGGCACAAAATATGTGTTGCTTATTCCACGGCTCCCATTAATAACAATCTGGGAGAATTTGTATTTCTAATTAACTCTTTCTTTTGGCGTAGAAGTGCTGCAGGATTTCTTAAGCCACAGCGGAACCCGCGGCAGCCGGGGCGAGCAAACGGATGTGTGATGCAGCAGCAGTCGATGCAAAGAAAGAAGGGGGGAAAAAAAACTCCTAATGCGTGTTTTCTTTGCAGTTGTAAACATATTTTTGCGAAAATATGCACGAACGGTAGCGCCGTGATATCGGGAAAACTGGTTTGGGGATGAACCTGGTCTTTTGGTCCAGAGGCATCTCTGATACAGCTGAAGCATCACACAGCGCTTTAATATTACTGTACTGCCCTGGGTGGGTCGATTGTGTAACGGCCTCGATGTATCTTTGCCTTTCTTATGATGAAAGAGCCCCAAATGCACGTTGAGTAGCTGTCTAAGCGTGTTGGGCTAATGCGGGTGCGGGGCTATGAAGCTTGGGTTCAGGAGTGATGGTGGGTTTGGGAGGTGTCTCTCCCTGCCAGCGTATGTTGAGGACCTTTTTGAGAACCGAGGTCCAAGAAGGAGACCCACAGTGGCACCAGGACTCTTACAGACTCATCAAACATCCCACTTGTTAATCCTACCGTCCACACGAGCTGGGTCGAGTGGGTCACTGAGGCTTTCTGGGAAAGCTGGCTTCTTGTGTCCTACGTGAGTCATTTTTGAAGGTGCCAAAATGCTAAGAGCTGATGTGGCTGAGCTGCAGGACGTATATAATTTAAAAGACTGTTTGGAGGAGCCTTTATGAACTTTATTTTCAAACTTTTATTGCGATCCAGGAATATTTTACACCGCAATACCGATGGATGTTGTGGGGGGATGCGCCGTGCTGTCCCCTGGGGGGCCCACATCACTTTTAAGAGTGGCCCATTAATTCTTTCTCGAGCGTTTTTTTATCTTAATATACAAATATTTAGAATAGGTGCCTGGCTTTGAAGTAGCATAGACAACAAGAATCGCACAGCTCTGTTCGGTGCCAAGGGAAGGCACTCACTTCGTGTTGTTATGGGAGGCCGGCCCGTTTTCATCTCACGTGGCACTGTTGCATGTTTTCCACGCATTCAGCCTTCCACAGATGCGATCTGAAGCTACACTGGATAGGCTCACACTGCGCATTTGGAGTACAGGCACCATGGAAAAGAAAAAGGGCAGTGCTGGTTGATGGGTAATGTGCATTTCGCTCGTGGGAGTTTTACTTAAAATGTTTTGAGGACTGAAGGAAAAATGATTGGTTCAGAGAGATAGCCAATCAGATTACTGTATAGAGGAGGTGGGTCCAAGGAACTAGAAGAGGCGGGACCATGACATCTGATTGGTTGGTACCACCTCCTCAAGTTGCTTGGACGTTCCTTTGATAAAAATGCAGCTTAGTTTTAGTCATATTTTAGTCTGATTTTTTTTTTGTATTAGTCGACAAATACACGTGCATATATGCACACACTCACAGATTAGTCTACCTCTCCTGAAGGAAGCGTCTGTAAAGCTGTCATTATAGTGTGCCGTTGGGTTTCAACATGCAGTCTTTAAGGGCATAGTTTTAAGTCTTGTAATGTGAATCATTGTGATTCTTGGCAATTCTAAAATAGAACTTTATATGAACTTTATCATTAAATAAAATATAAATAAAACCAAAATGCAGTCTCAAACAAAATACTTGCACAACTTCATTCATATTCTTCAAAAACAAAACTCAAGTGTCCTGAAAAACGTTAGCATGTATCAGACTGTCATGCAATAAGGGACAAAGGATGTGGGGCAAACAAACAGGGTTTTATTCAACTAATAGAGCAAAACAGAAAGGAAGAGGGTCATGGCGGGATTGCCATGTAATTGCCATTTCAATACCAGACAAGTCTGCACACGCGTTTACACGTACAGTATGTAACAGTTCATTACCTTGTAAATAGTCAGTAGAGTTTGCAAACTACCCCAATGGTTTTGATATAGCTTAGATATGGAATAATATAGATTTGCCGCAAGATTTCTTGTGTGAGAGTCAGAAAGCGCGAGTGTCACAGCAGATGCGTGAGAGTTGAGTCCCATGAGCGTTGAGTCCCATGAGCGTTGAGTCCCATGAGCGTTGACTCCCATGAGCGTGCATTTGAGGGAGTGCTCCTTGCTTAGAGGGCATTTCTGACAGCATGGTGAAATCTTGTTTATTCATATGCAGATATGTAAAGCGGCCGCATAGAAGAGAACCAAGAAACGTCACTCTCCACTGTAACACTGTGTTCCACGTGGTTCCATTTTTTTTTCTTTTTAAATGACTTTGAGGCAGTAAAAAATCCTTTCTTGAGGTTTGTAAAATAGGTCATTTTTTATTTTCCATGGAATTTAACTTTGGCAGAAGTTTTAGAATTAAAAAAAAAAAAAACAACATGCCCTGTCTCCCAGATTCATCAGCTCGCCATTCTTAGAATAGCCTCCTCCTTTGGTTTGACTGCCGCACTTACAAATGACTCCTGAATAATTAATCAGTGTGAAACGATTGTGGCCTTTTCTTTTTCCTTAGCTTTTTGCCCGCACAATTAAAGAATATTATTGTGATTCCAGCTGAACATGAATTATTGCTCCTTTTTTCTTTATGTGTCTCAGCGCACTGTATTTTACAGTCCTTCCATGACCTGAACTCTGAATGTATCGCAGATTGAAAGCAGGCTGTACACCCCCGACGTATAATGATTTGTACCGCTTTGATTTTTTTATAAGTGAAGTGGCATCTCAGGTTTGAAACGTGCTTATTGTAGTTTCCTCTGACTCAGAAGCCGTCTGCATGTGTTCGCTTTGCATTTTATAGGTAAGGCGCAGTGTTGTGTGAGACGGCCTGTGATGAATGCTGATGTGCACCCCCGGTCACACGATGATGTCAGGGAGATCACCCCGGTTCCTTACAGAGGTGAATTTTACCAGTCTCTCAACCGTATTCCTAGTGGACAACTGTCCACATCTCAACAACCATCCTCACAATTGGCAGTAATTGGCGCGTAGCCTGGGAATTCCTCGGAGAGATCTGAGAGTGAAACGGGCACAGGGCCGGCTGCCCTTTCCACCAATTAGAAAGCCCCCCTCACCCACCCCTCTCCCAAGCTTCTCCACCTTCCCGGGGGGGCGGGGGAGGGGGGAGCTTGCGGAGGCCTACCGCATGACTTGATCAGGCGACTTGTGGAGATGCTTCCTTCATGGAGCTTGATGTTTGGCCGCAGTGGGACATGAGTGCCGGGCCGGGCCGGGCCCTGCTCCTTGACTGCCAGCTCCACCCCCTACCCCCCACCCTCCCCTGCTCTTTGAAGTTCCACACCTTCTGCCTTGACCACTGGAAAAGAAAAAAATCACTGTTCTGTGCCATCCATCTGTCAAAAAAAAATTAAAATAATAAAATGAAATGCTCACTGCCGCATCGCACGCTTCCGTCCCTGCATTTTTATGGAGACGTGACAAAGGGAGTATTCCCTGTCACACGATGCAAAATAAATAAATAAATAAAAAGTGAATGGGGGAGCAGCTGAGGAACAAAGGCTTCCAGGCTCGGAGCTCCCAATGAGCGTTCCTGAGCAAGGGGAAAGCTCCAGAGATCGTTTATGCCATCGCAGTCAAAGCCAGCGCTGCCACTATGCTTTCGTGACTTTGGTAAATAAGAGTGGAAGAGGATATGGGGTGGAAGATTGGGGGCTTCTGGGGGGGGGGAGTGCGCTTTCTTTGCTGACAGAATGTAGTCTGTGATTGTCCCCCGAACTGCACAGCAACCCCCCTGAAAGGTGCGGGGGCCTTGCGGCACTGTGGATATTTGAAGTTCAAATTGGCTGTCATTCATGGCGCGATGCGCGATGTGGCTTTACTGGCTAACAGAGCGGATCGGCTGCGGCAAAGGAAATAGTCATTAGCCTCGTGTAAGTATATTCATTTGTGTGGAGTGCTTTAATTTTGTCTTTGTTTTTGTGGTTGCCATGGTTTTTAAGATCTGTAAATAACTGCAATCTTGAACAGTTGATATACTTACCTTTTTTCATTACCGGGCCGTCGTGTAATACACGTTTTAATGCACTATATGTGGTTGTGCTGGCAGGGAGTGCTACAGGTTGACAGGCAAGTGATAAGGCAGCTTGCACGAGGACCCTCACAGGGGGCCTACCTAATATGCTGTCTGCCCCGAGGGCCTATGGGAGCGCGGTTGGATTATTATGTTAATGCATGAGGCTGCTGCCCTCTCGGTATCCCAGCTGGCCTTCCTGTCGCCAGGAACTGCTTTGCTCATACGGCGCAGTAATATGGTCGGTGATTGAAAGGCTAAGAAGACCGAGCAGTAGAACGAGAAAGTCCGGGCTGATAAGCATGTAATAAAAACGTGCTTTTTGTGTGAGAGCCTTGGAGAAATGGACATGTCGAGCGCTTCTTGTGGATGTCAGCGAAATCACCTGCAATAAGGATGCGTGACACTACTTCTAGTTACATGTTGTACTCGCTCCTGCTCCTAGTCAGTACATGTCGTTTTATATTGGTGGATTCATTCGTGTCTGTCTACTCTCGATTTCAAACTGGAACAGAACATCTGACTGAACAGTGAGGGAGTGGCAGTATATTTTGTCTAGGGTCTACTGTCACGCCGTGGCCATACAACCGTTTTATTATGTGCCTAACTGGAATTGATGGACCGTCCTGGTGGAGTAACTCAATCCAGTATGATATTGCTCAGTTTGAGGAGCTTAATAATTTTGTCGTTCTTATTTTAATTGTTCATCTTGTTTTGATGCAGCGCTCATTCCAGCAGCGGCCTTTTTCAATACCTCAATGGCGCTGGTAGCTGATAGTATTGCAGAATCGACGATGACTCGGCCCACCCAATCCAACACGGTTTCGTTCACCCGCTGCTTTTGGAGTTTCGCCCTCCTTAGCGCGAAAGGAGTACTGCCGGGGCTTTTATTTAATGGTGGGGGGGCTCGATGGGGGGTGATACCTCAGTGATAATGTTAACGGTGCAAATGTGTCAGAAGGCACCTGGCAGTGGAGCTGTCATCATCCGCCCAAATAAGACTCGTTTTTAATCCCTCTGTCTCTCTGCTGGCAAATACCTACTGATTACAGTTTCCATTACCATTATAAGCTCGTGGAGTGTTTGTGTTTTTCTCTCCGTCTTTTTCTTCCTTTCTCTTTCTCTCTCTCTCTCTCTCTCTGGCTGATGCACGCAAGGCCCGCTCGCTCCGTCGTCTCTTGTCGTCTCGGCGGTGAAGCGCCACGCTGCTCGTGTCATTAGATTTGGGCCCCCCCGTTAACGAGATGAAGAGAAGGAGTGGGTAATTGCTGGGTAAATGCTTTGCTGAGACTAAACGTCAATACAAAGACAGGGACTGCAGCTCAAGCAAGTTGTTTTGCTCGGAGCAGCAGATCTGAATGAGGCAGAGCCAGAGGGACCTGCGCGGTTTGTAATTGACTTCTTCTCGTATTTACCTGCAACTGTGGATCATTCACTGACTGCTTTTCTCACTTTACAGTCGTAATTTCTTTCCCATGGCCAGGAATGAAAAAGCGGACAAAATTTCTTTAACTTTGAACTGATTTATACACTGAGGCGCGTGGTTTCTTGGCATGGCATCATCATGCAGGCAGGGTACTAAGTGAACGACGTCACCATATAGATAGGGAGCAGCATGAGTGACATCACCACCGTATAGGTGGGACACAACATGAACGACATCACCACTGTATAGACGGGGCGCAATGCCAATGACATCACCATATAAGCAGGGAGCAGCATCAGTGACATTAACACATTGGTGGGGTGTCATTTAAATTATATAACCATATAGGCTGGGCATAGCATCAATGA
>JAODKE010000036.1:275101-288462 GCA_026779605.1 Mormyrus hasselquistii
CATCACCATATAGGCGGGGTGTCATTTAAATTATATAACCATATAGGCGGGGCATAGCATCAATGACATCACCATATCGACGGGGTGTCATTTAAATTATATGACCATATAGGCGGGGCATAGCATCAATGACATCACCATATAGGCGGGGTGTCATTTAAATTATATAACCATATAGGCGGGGCATAGCATCAATGACATCACCATATAGGCGAGGCTAGATCGCTGTGATATTACCAACCTGAGAAATGGGAATTGTACTTGTAGCCTGCTTTAGAGATAAGGGTCTCTTGAATAAACAAATGTAAGTGTTTTTCTCCTGTTTTGTTTGAGGCCTTGAGGTTGGTGTAGCGAAGCTCTTTATGAAGTCAAACACACTTTAAACTTAATCTTAAAAAATTGGATCCAGAAAGATGACACTGTCAGGAAACTGACATGAAAACATCACGAGCGGTCGTCACACTCACCTGGGTGTATTTCAAGTCATTTACTCCCAGTTGAAACAATACTGTCTCTAGCCCCCCCCCACCCGGTGCTGAAACGTCCTGACAGCTAGGCACTGCTGTCCCAGTCGGATTGAAGGATGGCACAGGTAGAAAGAGCTCCCGGGGAGGCGGACACTGATGCTGGATCTGCCGGTCTCGTCACGCTGCCGTTTGGTTCCCCATGCCTGCCCAAGCTTGTGGCCCTTCCCAAGCCCAAATCCACACCACTGCTCTCGTTCACACGCTCCCCTGACATGGTGAAGAATTCCCCTGGGACGTTATGTGACTAATATCGGAAATAGGGGAATTCTTTATGTTTGACACCAGTGTTTAGCAGACACCCCCCCCCAATAAGGTCCATTGGCTGCCTAATGAATCAGTAAAGAGACCACGCTGCCCCGCCTCTGAGCAGGACCCGGCAGGTCATGTGGAACAGAGGCTGCCGGGCGGAGTGGCTACATTCAGTGCGAGGTTCTGGGAAGGTGTCCACAGCCGGGCAGACTGACTGCGGAGTGTTCGCTGTTCTGTTATTTCAAACTCGAATAAACTCTAGAAAGGCCTCTGTAAGCAGCCCCCCCCCACCTCCAATGCAGGTGAGGCTGGTTTTCACAACCGGCCTGGACGCAGACGCCCAGCTGGAGTTCGGAGCCAGAGCTGGGGCCTCCCCATCAAAACGTGGGGCCACGCCGTGCTGGCGGGCCGGCCCGCATAGCTCAGGCCATTAAAGATGGAGTGCAGCTGCCTGGCCGGGCAGCAGCTGGGGCAGCGCAAGCCTGACACTTCCTCAGTAATGAGCCAGCTCCGGCCGGCTGGGTCAATAATTCATATGGAGCTGGAGTCGACACGGCACGGGTCGCTCCCGCCTCGGCTGCTTCCTTGTGCAGGCCGCCGCCGCGCGGCCTCGGTGCCATGGCCTGGCGCTTCGCCGCCCTTCACTCTTAATAGCCATCGCCACAGCTACCGTGATGTGCGGCTAGCCGCCATGGCTGGTTTTATCGGCCCCTTTCGGAGCGGTGCGTTACGCGGGTGGTAGCTTGCGGGCGTCTCGCTCCGCACCGGAATACGGTAAAGGGAAAGCTCTTGTGTGCTGCTTAAGTAGCATCAGCGTTTCCCAGCCTGCTTCAGCGAGCACTGAATCATGGTGACAGGGGTCAGACCCCTGGGAACAACGGCCGCGTGGACCCCTCCAGCTCCAGCACTCCGCGCGAAAGGCAGGCCCCGTCACTAATGCCCCCGTCAAGGCTCCCGAACGCCGCCGTCTGTCAGGAAACAAATTAGGGCGTGCTGGCGGAGAACGGGAGGGGCACAGGGGTCAACGTTTATAAAGCTCAGAGTGCCCCTCCCTTCATATTTATCGCAAGGCTGCACTGATGCCTGGGGTGGGACGGCAAGGCATGCCGGCTGGTTTCTGCCACACTAAGGGTCAGAGTTCATCTTAGCTGCCTCGGCCATAGTCACATGGGCCTTCAAAACCTGCCACGTGACCAACTGCTGATAATGTGTTCTACATGTTAAGTGTATGTGTATGTTATGTATATATCTAAATATATACACACAGATAAACATACAACAACAACTAACGTTGCACATCTACACGAAATTCGAAATTAACCAATTAGAATATATGTACGTATAATAGTGCTTGTGTGTGTTTGATAAGATATACTTTATTGATCCCAAGGAGAAACATGTTTGCATACAGCAGCAGGAACTTAAAAGTGCACAGATACAAACGTGCAAAAGCACAAGACCAAGTGTATGGAAGCAGACAGTGCAAGCAACATTGTGCAAAGACATAAATGGAGAGGTATGCGTTTTTGTATGATGTGTATGTTTGATGTTACTGAAATAATGTTGCCTTTTACATGGGATGGGTGTAAATTTATAGGTATATGGGGGCAATAATGGTTTTATTATAGACAAATAATGTAACAATGTCAGCTGTCATGACTCTGGTCACATCATGAATGGAGTCTGGATTCATTTTCAACCGTTCCTCCAGTGACTGTTAAGCCGAGTCACGTGGAGACGCAGGGTCGTTCTGGAATGCCAGGCATCTTTGTCCGTGTCCGACATGCGTCACATCAGCCGTAAGAATCGTCCCTTTCTCCCTCCCGCCCAGCGTTATTAAATGAAACCGATTTACCGGAAACGGGGCTGCCATAAATACCTCTCGCAGCTAGGTGGTGGGGGGGGGGCAGGGGGGCATCGTCGCATGCACTGGACGGGCAACAGCGGGATGATAAATCAGCATGCGGTAATGACCATAATCAGGGGTAGTATGTAAAAATACAGCTTGCATGAAAGATCCGCCTTATGAGCTGCCATCGTCTGCGCGATATATGTTCAAATAAATGTTTAGCAATAACCATGCTGGAGATGAATGCACCCCTTTACCTCATCACGGAGGGGGCCGGGGGGGGGTGAAAAGTGAGCAGCGAGACCCAGCACAGATATTGTCCTGCTGTAGCTATTGTCCACCCCATCCGTCACTGTCGGCCAGCCCGCCTCTCATTAAAGACCCCCCTCTCGCAGAACCACTTAATTTCCTTAAGAGGACCAGACACCTGATTCAATTTTGCACCCATTACACGGAATCCAGATTTGTTTTTCCGCCCTGGCAGTATTGAGACGAACGATCATGCAAGGTTAAGCAAAAGAAGATTCCTTAAAATTAAATGTTGTCGATACAATTTCTGTGGCCTCTACGGCCCGGTCTTAGACATCCCTTAGTTCTCCGATCTCATTTTATATCCCTCTGCACACATTGGTGAACTGCCCTGATAATCCGTTTTCTGTCCCCGGCTGGATCTGGCTTGTAAAGTGTCTGGCACAATGTGAGAGCGAATTTATTTTCCATCCCTGCTTGCGATTCCTCAGCCTTTGTGCCCTTTGCACTTGTATAGGGTTTGTCTAAGTAGCTTGTGTTCATGGATTACATAGGTATAAAGTTCTTTCCGCGAGGCCTGTCCTAGGTTGGGCATCTCTGGCATTTGTGTGACGCTCGTGAAAGCAGTTCGTAAGGTTTCCCTCCTCTGGGTCACAGTACTTATGAGAGACTTCTGTGAGCGTGACCTCCTGCCTACTCCGACTGGGCTGAGTCAGACCCAGGAGGGGGAGGTCTCTCTCTTTTTGTCTTTATTTATCTGCCAGAGCTTTCATCTGCAGCGTGTATGTGTGTTTGATCTCACACTCTCCCAAGTGACACTAAAATGGCATGCATGCATTTTTTTTTGTTTAATTTATTTCCTGTCGTGTACAGCACGTCAGTTGCCGGGGAACTCGCCGCCATCGAGCTGGGGAGAGATGTAGCTTCCGGAAGCTGGGAGCTCTGAGACCGGACGTGGAGAAGCCGGGTCCTCCAGGACGAATTTGCAGAGGCTTCTGAGTGCTCCGCTCTGCTCAGCCACCAGAAGAGGGCTTGTGTCAAGTGCTCTGACTGCTGGCTGGCTGGATTTGCATCTGCACACTTCTGACGGGTTGCTCCCAAGAAGGCCTGCCTCCCCACTCCTCCAAGGATCAAACGCTGTAGGACACACACACACACACAGGGCTTCTTCAAGAGCACCAAGTGGTGGCCCTTAGGGTGGGGAACCAGCAGATGCTCAAACTGAAGAATTATATCAAGGGCGGAGAACCGTTCTCTCCTGCTTTCTGTGGCAGTGCTGTCAGGTATCTGAAAGATAGTGTGGGGAGCCTAGTAAAAATATCTTCTTTTTGTCTCTGAATGCTACAAAGCAAACCTGAATTTTTCTATGACTATAGTAAGCCTATGGAATGTCTGCTGCCTTCGGCAATTTTACTATTTTATTGTGTTTTGGGCCAATTTGGCGGGAGAGTGTGGTTGAAAATGCAGTAAGGATACCCAGGGTAAATCCTAAGGTGTTCTGGCTGGGTTTCGTTTGGGCCACGTTCGCATTCGAGGTTGATGCAGCGCTTGGTCTGATTGGTTGGCCCCCCAGCATTCCGCCGGCGTGGCACAGAGACCGCAGGTGCTCTCTGAGGGCACAGGGCGGAGCTCCTCGCCTCCAGGCCGCAGCTATCCGTTGCCTTGGCGACAGCTTCCCGTCCTCCCGTTCGAGCCTGTCTTGCGGCCGTAACGTGTCGCGTTCTCTCTCCTTAACTGAACACAAAGGCATTCGACCGACCATTAAAAGGCATTAAATGTGTAATTTTCCAGGAGAATATGGCTTTTGATTTGCTCCTTTTGCATTTTTATTATGATAGTATGAAGCACAGCACAGGCCTTAATTAATCATCGGTCTGTACGTGGGGACGAGCACGCCGTTGTGTTTGTTATTGTAATTATTTTTTCATTATGCTGAGGCGTGTTGTTTTGAAGGGCGGATACAGATATTGTTCATGCCTTGGATTATGTATGCAATAAGCATACCTAACCTGATAAGATTAGGCCTCTCTCAGGCTTCTCGTCATCAGCCGGCGCGTAGAATGCCAATGTCGCAGGGATAAGGAAAAAGGAGCCAGCCGTTGAAAGGTGACGCTGGAGTGCATCAGTGCCGTTTAGGTAACAGCGGATGGGCAAGAAAGTGAGCAGTTGCGACTCCACGTATGTGCAGCTAAATACTAAGGTAAGACTGCTCTGTATGTGTTGGGGGGGGGGATAGGGTTCCTGCTATGCAAGGCTGTGAAATGCGTAACTGCATTTGATCTCTTGATCAAATAATCAAAAGGGGTTTGTGTGCTCATGTAGTGGGGGCTGGCCCAGAGAAGTAGGCGAGATGGTCTCTACACATGTAATTCTTGTCATTAAATTCAAGCAATCTTTTTTTTTTTATTATTAATGAATATTTCAGTAGTTATTGCAAGGGGGCTTCTCATTTGATTCCTCTCTCTTTCCTCACTGGTGAATTATTATTCCTGGAATCTCTTAATTAATAGCATTGTGCGGTTGGACGAGAAGCCGCTCGTGTGGGCCGGGCCCGGCAGTGTGAATGGGCCTGCGAGGCTTCCCACTGAGGACACCGGCCCAGCGGGGCGCCGTTAATTCAAAGTAAGTAAACAAATGGGTCCCCCTGATGCCATCGCCGTTCCTGCCTGGTCCCAGTGAGCCCACTTCCTGGCTTTGTGTGTCTGGTGTGGGGTGTGTGGGGGGGGGGGGGTGGCTAGCGGCAGGCTTCCCAGTGCTCTGGCCTGTCTGCCAAGAGAGGAATCCTGGAAATATTTGGGAATTTTAGCTGCCAAAGGTGGCAGCATTCTTACCTGAGCCGTCCCTGTCTGCCATATGCTGGGTCCCGCTTGGTTTGCATGGAAGCTCCAGGGTGTGTGTGTGTCTGTGTGTGTGTGTCTGTGTGTGTGTGTGTGCCTCTGTGTACCCACGTCCTGGTCCAGCGCCATTACTTATTGATAAGGCTTGGAAAAACGTGGAATCTAATGAAATTATCAACGTTGCTGAATTAATTATGAACATGAATAAGAGAGGCTGACCCTGTGGAGCTGAGGACCTCATTAGCCATTCAGTCTCATCGCATCGTCCTTTGGAGCACAGCACCAGGCACCGGGTCTCGTTCCGCCGCGGCCGGCCAGCGCCTCACCTGTGCCGCCGCTCCCGGGTCGGAGCGGCCCGTAGTGTGTCTTTCCTCTGCCGCGTTCCCTCGGCCCTTTGTGTGTGTGTGTGTGTGTGTGTGTGTGTGTGTTTGTGTGTGTGTGTGTGTGCACGCTCCCTTCGACAGCACAGCAGGAAAACAGAACCAACCTTCTTCTGGACGGCGCTGTGGATTCGCAGTGAGAGATCGTGCCTCTTCTCGCCCCCTCATGCTCCCACCCATCACCATGGTGTGTCGCCGCACTCTCGTCTGGTAAGCAGAAGCCGTAACTGCCCACGCCATCTCGTCGACCCGGGTTCCCCCCCCCCCCAAACACTATCGTGGATTTCACGTGTGGGTTTCCATGAAGAACAGTTATGGGTGCCGCTGTGCAGTTTAGTGGCGCCTACTCACCCATCCCACCACGATGACCACCATACCGCACACCGCCGCGGTCTCACGGGCGATGCTGACCCCCCCACCACTGGCTGATTCTGCCTTCGTGCGTTTCCTGGTGAGTACCATCGCCGTGTGTCACAGGCCATACTAAGTTATTTATGTGTGACGGGTCAGAAGCTGTCTGATCGCTAGACCTCCATAGCTTTTGCTGTCCTCAAACGCCAGAGTGTTTACATGAACCAGGTGTGCTCTCGTCCGTCTTGAAGTCTTTCTACGTGGTTTAGCTTGTAATTCAGAGTATAGTGGCGCTTTTTAAATAGTATTAGATTTCCATATACTTCATTAGATATCGTCTGAAAGCTAAAGGAAAAAGGGAATTTCTGCTCTCAGTGGCTGCATTCTCCGAATCGACCAAATTGATCGGTTTACAAATTACGGTAATCCTAAAAGAGGCCTGGTCGACGTATTGATTACTTCTATGAGGATCATCAAATAGCCATTACTTTGACTGTGGGGGGGGGGCTGGTCTACTGAGAGGGACTGACTGATGGCGCTGGGGGAGCAGATATTTGTCGCCGCGTTCCCGTTGCCCTGGCAGCAATTAAAGATCTGACCTGCCATTATGTCGCATATCAGCCGGGTTGCAGGTCGCTTTGTCGCTAATATGCGTCTCCGCTGAGAGAACGTCGAAACAGGGCAGCTCAGCAACAACCTTGGTAGTAGCAATTTATCTAGTGACGTCTTAGTTACCCGGTCTGGACCAACATATATTTTCCATATTTACAGTATGACTTTTTCAAATGGCAGCTAGCTGGAAAGGAGCACAGCTAATTAAAGTCTTCTCAGGCTTCTCCTCTTGTTTACGCACTTTCGGAAATGGTGTCAAGATGCATACAAAGGGAGATGGTACCATCAAGCCTCAGACACAGCGAGTGTCAGAAGTTCAAGGATTTCAATTACACAGCTTTTTACACATGTTCACGTGCGTGTCCCATGGCTGATTTAATATTCGACATTTTAAGATCTAATTGTTAAAGAAAGCTGTGTTTTATGTAGCTGCAATGGTAATAACTAATGATAGATGCATAAAATTAACATAAATTTCAGACCAAGGGAGCATGTATCTGATCATTGTGCCACTGAGAATTGCTCTAAGTTAGGAAGTTAATTTTATTAGCTACACCCCTCATTTAGACATGCCGCTTTACAATAATTGCAAAACAGAATACAAGATTAGGATCTGCTAGGCGATGAGCTCCAATGAGGTATGATGTGATGGAAGCACTGGGGTCCACATGCACATGTCCAGTTGGGGCGTCCTTGACCGCCCTGGGGAGCACAGTGTAAACAAAAGGGTGTGGCGCTAATCTTTCTGTTTGATCCAGATCTTTCTATCAAGTCAGGTCTCTAATTCCATTGGGAGCCCTGTGGCCGGCGTCCCGGCGACAGGGGCTTGAACCCTTGGTGTCATTGGGAAAAGCACGAGTGTCACATGCTTGGACAGCCGCGGCTGACGACATTGCAGTGCAACACTTCTGTCTAAGCACGCAAAACAAAACAAAAAATTACAGCTTTTAGAGCCCTCGGTTCTTAGTTTTCAGGTTCCTCAGCCTCTTTCACCAAGGAGGGGCTATGGAGAACCTGCCTGAATATAGGGCTAGACTATATAGGGCCAGGCATGACACGTGTGCGAGGCTTTTATCCCGTCTCCCGGGTCGCCCCGTCACTCCCATGGCTCTTGTGATACATCCACCCACAAATCGGCAGCATTAACCGAAATTTGGAGAAGGATTCACTAAAATTTGGTCACAATCAATGATCTTTGGTAATATTTAGTGGTCCTATTGATGATCTTTGCGCCAAACAGAGTTCTTTGGACGCATTGAGTGATCTTTGGCCCTTTCCACATTCTTTGTTAAATCTGTTAAATGGTCTTTGGCTCAGTTAGACGTGTTCGGTTGCATTAAATGATCTTCAGCTCACTTGGAGATCTTTAGTCACTATCCTATCTTTGGCCCATTACAAATCTTTGTTCACTTTTGGTGATCTTTGCCCCATTCAACGATCCTTGGTCACGTTTGATAGTCTTTGGCCCGGTCGACAACCTCTGGTCGTGATAAATGGTCTTTGGACCAGTTGACAATCTTTGGCTGTGTTTGGTAGTCTTTAGCCAGTTAATCGATATTTAGTCGTGTTCGGTGGTCTTTGGTTCCATTAACGATCTTTAGGTCTTAGGGCTATTTGATGAATTTCGGTCATATTCTGTAGTCTTTTATCCGTTGATGATCTTCGGTTATGCTCAGTTGTCTTTGCTCACTTTTAGTGATCCTTCATTACGTTGTGTCAGCTTTTTCCTTTCAAACAAAATGTCACCTTAAAACGGCGATGCCTAAAATCTGGGGCGCGTCTGCATGACACACAGCAAGTGTCATCCCTCTGTCCTTGAGTCCCCATCCTCTGTGAAAATTAATATCTCTGCTTCTTGCAAGTGACAAGCTCCAACAGGAAGCCATTATATCCTCATCAGTTTGTACAAAAGCAAGGCAAAGGAACACAAACGGGGTCACCTGAGCCGTCTGTATCTACAATTCAAATCGAGGGTCCGGTCTCAGAGCTGGTCCCCTTGGCGCCGCAATAACTGCATTAGCGGGGGTGGCTCTTTTTCTCTCACATTTGTCACAGGAATTTAATTACTCGAATGACCACAAAACTAACACATTTAATACCGCGTGTGCGGACTGACTTGGAGTGACAGTATTCTTTATGCATCCCCCCGTCCCCCTCCTTTGCACTTCATAAAATGCAGATAAAAATCTGCGGAGGAGACGGCTTCCCCTTCGCCTCGCTCATTATTCCTGCGCCGGTTGTCTGCTGCCGCTGCCTTGCGCTTGTTGTCGAGCCGGATTTGATGGAGCTGCGTTTAAAGCCGGTGCTGGTGTCAGCAGACGTTAGCGCTGTTAGCGCCGGGCGTGAGTCGCATTCCGCTCCGTCCCCTCAGCGGCACGATTCTCACTGGCGCTACGCAGGCCCCTTTTGATGTCTGAAGTCTCCTTCCGTCGCCGCTTTCTGTTGTCCTGATCTCTGGGACTCGGTATCCTCAGTTAATCACCTTCTCAGGGGCTGTTGCTTCATATAGCGGCAGGGCCTAGTTCAGCTCACGTGAGTCTGGGGTAGCAGAGTGAGTTGCGGCAGTGGCCTTCCTGTGCAGAGGCGCTCTTCGGCCCCATGTCAATCAGTAACACGTATCCCTACGCCGCCAGCCACAGTTTGCATGGCCTGCTCTCCATCCTGGGACTTTGATTTTATCAAGCTGCCTTTTGTAGATTGGGCCTCACTCTCAAAGGAGAGTCCAGAATCCAGAATAAAACCACATTACAAAGCTTCACCTCACCTTAAAGTTTGAGGATATGATGCTTGGGGATGTTACCTGTGGTTTTAAAATTTAATCTTGGAAATGCTTCCTTATCTAGATGGAGATAAAATGAAGATACTGAGTAACATAGCCAGGAAAATAAGGATCATTACATTGAAGCTTCTGTGAAATGGGTATGTGAGTAGCTCGCGTCCTGCTGGACCCAGGGTCAGAGGTCAAAGGTCAAATGAACGAGAAGGTTGACATGGGGTGTTGGTGTCCTTGAGGCTGTTAGTCATAGATTGCTATTCAGCCTCAGAAATATTCTGGTATTACATAATTTAAGCATGTTTACACATTACAGAAGCCATTACAGAAGCCATTGAAATGCTAACGATTATTTTTCTCCCCCCCACTCTTCGATTGAATAAATTAATGGCTGTTCAGTTCAACCAGAGTAATGAATTATGCATATTGAAAGCATTTTTGTTGTTGTTATTGTTAAGTATTTGTTTAGCACACAGAATCAAAGGGCCCGTATGTCTTGTTGGTTTCGAAGGGACTTTGAAATGCCCTCACTCTGGTGTAGGAGGGGATACCATGGCAATCACCATTCGTGCGGCAAAGAATAATTCAACCCAAGCAGAAGCGTGGCACAAGGCCCCAACCAGTGATAGGGGGTGGGGCTTTTTTAAGAGTAATATTAGCCCTGGGTGAAGGCCGGTAACCCGAGTCTGCATGCAAGCTGGGGAGCCCTCGCCTCCCTGTCTCCCTGACAAATGTTTATCTAATGGGGCCGACCACAGGTTAAATCCGGGGCTCATTAAAAGCCAAGCACCAATTACAGGTGATAAGAGGGTGCAAACAATAGCTTTTCAGACCGCCCTGAGGGCCACCCGCCCCCCCAAACACGCACTCTCTGTGCCGAGTCCTCTGTTATTTTCCGTGAGGCGTTTCCCTCTTTCAGAAAAGAGCCTTGTTAAGAGAAAGATATTTGTTTAAGTAGGCTTGCCAAGGTTTTTTGGGGTTTTATAAAATGACAGACAAAATAGGCAATTATTGCCAGAATGCGAGCGCGGGCCGGTTTCTTTGGAATGTCATTCGGCAAAAGAAAGAAACCAGAAAGCAGGTGAATTTCCCCAGTTGAAGAAGCAGAGCTTAGAATGGTGCGGATTCATATTGACACCTAATATTAACTTGGAGGTAATGGGGGGGGAGGTTGGGGGCGGGGCTTTTGATGAGGACCCGACATCTGTAGATGCCGAGAAGTGAGACGGGAACAAAGTGGGCCGTGAAAATGAGGGAGGGGCAGTGGCGGACAGCGCGCCAGGTCAGAGTGCAGTGCTGTTTTACAACAGTGCAGTGACAGGCTAGCGTGCCCTGTGATGTTTTTTTCAGTCGCTATGTGTGTATATCAGTGTGAGTCTATGTGTGTGTTTTCCCCCTCGCTCTGCTTTTTGATGTTCCTCTGATTTGTAACTTTTCATGTGCTGCCAGCCGGCCGTCATCTGCACAGAACTGCTTCCTTTCCGGGGCGACTTGCGTATATAAATATTTTCACTTGATGAATAAGATGCAGCCGGCGGGGGGCGGCACCGGAGCTCGGCAGACTTTGATACGCTTCTCGCGGGCCTGCGGTGGTGCCACTGTGCCGCGCCTCGGACCCGCCGCCCTCCTGGACCGCCGGGAAGCCAGCGAGAGCCAGTGCACTTAAATATTGCATTCCCGTTAACTCTGTGTACAGAGGTTAGCCGCAGCGTGCCGTTATTTATTTAGGCGGTGTGTTTTTCGGTTAAGAAACGCACAAATTATTGATCAAACTTCTTTCTATAAATGTATTTTTTAAATACTTTCCCGCACATGCTCAAGCCAAATGTGCAGATAATCTGCTATATGTGGGTGAACGAAAAAAATCCACTCCTCCATCCATCCATCCATCCATCCATCCTTGATATCCTCCCTGGACTGGGTCAAGAGGGACTTGGAGTTTGTCCCAGAAAACACGGGCCTCAAGGCAAGGGACACCTTGGCCAGCCTTCCGATCAATAACAGGGCACATACATTGATGCGTTAAGCCAATAAATATCCATCCATCTTCTAACTGCCTATGTTTGTCAGGCCCTAGTGGCCATTCTAGAAAATGCAGGGACAAGATATCAGTCAATAAACGGGCACAAATATCTACTCATCCATCCATTTCCCATACCCGCTTGTCATATACAGGGTCCTGGGGGTCTGGAGCCCTCCCCGAAAGCTACAGGCACAAGGTAGGGAATAACCCAGAGTGGCCCGTCAACCCATCGATAAACATACACACATGCACAGACATCTACAGACAATTTAGCAACTCCAATCACCTTAGCATGCTTTTTTTTGACTGTGGGGTGAAACCAAACCTGGAGGAAACCAGGGTAGAAGCCTCGCTGCATTAATGTCAATACCCATCAATTCATCCATCTTCTAGCTGCTCATTCCGCTCAGCATTTTAAGGGGCCGTGGTGTATATTCCAGAAAACACAGAACACAAGGTGAATACACCATGCCAGTAAGTATCTGGGTACAATCTGTTAAACCGAATACACATGATAAGGCAACACGTGAAATTGTTTAATTTTATTATACATGTTCACCATTTAAGTGGCCGATTTCACAGAAACTGTTAGTACGATCCGTGCTTGGAATAAAACCCTCAGAGTCGTGGCTGAAACTCTCTTTTGCCGAGGATGAGTATTAGGATCCGACGATATTCCAAAGCATCCCCCAACCCCGAGACTCACTGTTTATCCTGCTGAACAGGAAAAGCTTGTAAGCTGTTCCTTGAACAACATAACCCCAGGTCTGGATTTTAAATATAGCCAAGACTTAGACTTTTTAATTGCTTGATATATAATGTATATGCATTCAGATGGTGGCTTATTGCTTATTCAGGAATTTTCTGTGAGGAGGGTAGAATTTGAAAGCACGACATAGTAGGCATGAGCTGCACTTGTCTATTTACCCGCTTGTGTTTTTTTTTTTGACCGCTCCTTTTCTGATGACTCTCCTGAAAGGAGAAGGGAATGACGTCGCCGGGTTAATGGGGTGAGGGGGGGCCTCCTGGCTTTTTCCGCAGGTAACGATCCCTAGGAACGGTGTTCTTTTTTTCCGATAAAGATGAAAGGTCGTTCTGGCGTTGCACCATAGCGCACATCTGACTGAAGCAGGTGTTAGAAATGCAGATGAACGGGCCAGACTAAAGACAATACAAATTCGGAGTGAAAACGGTACTGGCACGCCGCCTCTGTTCTTAACGCGGGAAGCCCAGGGAGCGTTAATAATTGACACGGCGGTGCGTGTGCGCCTGCGCGGGGCCGCTAGTTAGAGGAGAGGTGTCGGCCGCTCTAAAACAGCGAGCCGCGCTTTGTTGTGTACACGTCTGCCGCCGCAGCCTCGCCTCACACACACGTTTCTGCTGCCGGTTTAATGATCGGCTCAGAACGGGATTCGCTGGCCGAAGTGCCGCTTCCGTTTTTTTTTGGGGGGGGGGGGGGTGGAGGGGGAAGGCGGGGGGGGGGGCGAGGGGCGTTGTGAGGGGGGGTGTTT
>JAODKE010000036.1:303016-318309 GCA_026779605.1 Mormyrus hasselquistii
ATGGTTCAGTGATCTAAATACACAGTGTGCAGGGTTGGGGACTGATCTAAATACACAGTGTGCAGGGTTGGGGACTGGGCTAACATGCCAGGCATTGGGGACATTCCTGGGGGAGGTTGGGGGCAGAGCAGTCCCAGCTGGGTTTGTGTCTGTCCTGCACTGGAGCTCGTTTTTGCTGGGGGTGGGGGGGTGACTTTAGGCACAGCTGTCCCAACCCCCCCAAAAAGCTGGGCAGCGACAGGTGCCAGAGAACCTCAGGCTTTGCAGACACCATGACGCAGGCTGGGAATTTGGAGCATGTCATCATGCCCTCCACGTCATGCCAACTCGGGTCGGTGTGGAGGGGTGGCAGTCTGACAGCACCTCTAACTTCACTCCTGGTTTAACAGGCGTCTGCTCAGACATCCGCTGATGTTACTTCACAAAGGCGGCCATTGTGCCGCGTCCTGAAAGCCGCTTTGAGATCCGTGGTGTTGATAGGGGACCCAGCACCACTGACGTTCCCGCCGGAATGCCGGAGAGGATGATCCGCATCCTGACGGAGCGGCGAGCCACAGGCACGCATGTGAATGATTTATCGCGTTCCAGCTTGAACTCCCGGGACAAAACATAAAATGAATTAAACTGATGCACGTTAGCGTTGTGACACGCGGTGAGTTCCCATTGGCTCCCGGTTTCCCTGCGCCACAAATACGACTGTCAGAGCTCCCTCGGCCCCCGTGTTCATGTCCGAAGCCCCGACCGTGAAGCGTTCGATGTGGGCTTGCAAAGAATGAAGCCAGTGGCTTTTTTTAAAGCCCCCGCCCCTTCCTTGCCACCCCACCAACCCCGTCGTGGTTCCAGTTTCAGGGCCAGCCTTTCTATAGCCCGCACCTGCTGGAGCCCGCACCCCGGGGCCCCGGAGCTGGGAAGGACACTGGAGGCTGGGCCAGCCCACTGATGGCCTATGGCGGGGGGGAGTCCGTCAGGGTGTAGGGCTGCGGGAATAGCCCAGCCCTCCCACTAGGCTCAGCATGTCTCGCGGAGAGCAGCTTGACCTTCCCGTCTCGCGAAGTCCCAAGCCCAGGGAGAAGAAAAGCCGGCTTCCCTATGCGAAGCTCCTCACCACCAAGTCTGCGGAGCCCTCTAGGTACGGTGCACGTGCTACGCTCCCATTGGTTCTGTAATCTTCCTAATGAGTTGAAGGTGCCGTGGTGTGCTGTCTTATGCCGGGGGACACCCTCCCATGCCCCCCCCAAGTTTTGATTAGATTCAGTGAAATGGAGACTGATTTTATATAAACATAATTTTTTTGTAAGAATTGTGAAGATGAATTTAAAGATTACAGGTGACCCAGGTTAGACTCGAGATAAACGGCTAGTGTCCAGCGTGAGTCAGATGCAGTGGCTGAGGAAGCAGACAGGGCTCGGGAAAGGTTTCGGGCACACCGCGGTTTACTTCCCCGCCGACTGGCATAGGCACGGCGCTGCCTCGCGGCATTCCAGTGTTTGAGGGTCCCTGCAGTAAAATAGAATGTGAAAGAGCGACTGGCGTCCGTCTCGATCCTCTGGTGACCGGTGCTGGCTTCAGCGATGCCCATCAGACGTCTTCATGTTCGCTGGTCAGTGAAATACGATAAAACGTTCTTCTCTTCTTTTCTCCTCTGTCTTCTACACATAATGTAATTAACCGTTGGCTTTAATTGAATGCTGATAGGTCATCCGGACAAATCAGATCGGAGGTGAACAGCAAACAGTGCCCAATTTCATTCTCACCTGATTGGGCTTTGGGATAAGGGGGCCAACCTGTGTTTTCGTGTGACCGTGAGCGATGTGAGGTACCCAGCCCCCCCCCCCCCCCCCAAGGAGACTTCCAGGCCCACTGTGCAGGTTCATGGTGTGTCAGTGTCAGATGCACTTTGGTCAGGAGGTGACTGTTACTCTTTCCAGCTCTCGGCCTCTGGATTAATCACCTCTGGGCAATTTCTCTTCCCACCACACAGGATTTATCTGCAGTTGACAAAAAATTTGAAGCCGTCTGTGCTGGGAATGCCCGCCTGAATGCGAAAGCAGATTGAGCCTTACGTCAGTTACTAAAAAGGACACTGATTGAGAGATCACACCATGATAAATATGTTAGGATGATGCCATACGCAGTGCTAAGAATGAGATCTAGGGGCTAACTAAAGTGCGTACGTGACACAGCAGAGCTTACTGGTACAGTATGTGGGAATTAGACAAGAATATATGGGGTAGACTATATGGGGTATAAGCCACACCCCCTCTACCAGTCTGTACCCACGCAGCAGGGTGTGTTGAGGAACACAGGAGGAGCATTTTTTAGAATCAGAATCAGGGAATAATTTCCGGTTTCATCCAGTGAGGTGTAAATTTTAGACCCACTATGTGAAATGCGATGTCCATCAGCATTTGCATTGCAGATCTCTCTCTCGCTCTCTCTCTCTCTCTCTCTCTCTCTCTCTCTCTCTCCACCTCCCATTTGTATCCGTACTCTCAGGGAGACCCGGCACTCTGCCATGTCATTTGATAGATAAACCATGCACACTTGCACTTTAATCTTGCATCTCTGATTTCCCTTTGTTTTTGTTCAGTTACTACTGATGTCTGCCTAAAAAAGCTTGCCAGAAGTTCCTTGTTTATCATTCAGAGATTTGCATTTTCCCTCGTCAGCTAAAACCCTGCGCTTCTGTTCCTCACTCGTGCTGGAGTGCTGATACAGTAGTGCTGAGGTACATATTTCATTACGCATACGTTACGCTAGCGAGTCGTGTCGGTAGTTGTAACACGATGGAGGTCTGATGACACGATTGATGTACAGAGCCCAACTTGCTAATCTCACGAACATTTTTTTGGTCTGACATGGGTTTACAGGCCTTATCCGGTGGGTCTGGGACATTTCATCACCGGATGACTATCTCTGTTCCAAACCACGACGTCCTTGGTTCCCAATAAGATGTGAGAGTTGCGTGTTGGGTGCCTTCACACACAACTATCTGCCTCCCCGCTGCGGTCGGAGGGGTCGAGGTCGTGCTGCTCGGAGACGGGCCCCCGTCTTGATCGTTTCATTAAATCGAACCACAGAGGCCTGTAACAAGAACCAGGCGGCGGGCTTCCAC
The DNA here is from genome assembly GCA_026779605.1 of Mormyrus hasselquistii. Taxonomy (NCBI): domain Eukaryota; kingdom Metazoa; phylum Chordata; class Actinopteri; order Osteoglossiformes; family Mormyridae; genus Mormyrus; species Mormyrus hasselquistii. The sequence continues at coordinate 306,132 of JAODKE010000036.1, forward strand.
CACTCGGTTTTGCCCTGAGTGTAAAGGAAGCCCCTGTTTGACAGACCCCTCCAAACCCCCATCGCTTTTGTGGCCTGCTCTTGGCTCAAGGTCCACATATGTTTCTACTCGGGGACCTGGGCATCCTGGCATTCGTTCCCGTGAGTCGTCGATGCCATGAGGACGCGGTTCTTTTGGGTTTTTAGATGCTGGATGCGAGGGGATGAAGCAGGAAAAAGTAGATGACGGTCCAAAGCAAGATGTGCCAAAGGGAAAGGTTGGGCCTCGTTAATCAGGATGGGATGGCCGTCCCGTCGTTTAGTGTCTCTGCTGTGACGGCATTTCCAGAGGCGCCAGCCCCGATTAGTTCCTCTTTCGTTTTGCGGGATGCTCCTTTCGCTCCTCTGTGACCCCAGTCTGCTGGTTTGTTTGACCATCTTTGAGAGGATGTTGTTTCAGCTTGTGGGTGAGCAGCAGGTGGCACACAAAAATGGAGATTTCCTAAATAAACCAGTTAGGAAATATCATCCGCAGGAAAGAGTAATTACTAGACACAAGTTTTATGTCAGTCCAATTGCATGGTTTTTGCTAATGTTGTCTTTGTTAGAGATGCTGAAACCTCTTCATTCTGTAATGCAGGAAATCGGTTACGAAGAATGTAGTGTATGTTACATGGAATAGGTTGTAATTAGTGGTTAGGGGAGTATCCAGAACAAAGCTGTAAGTTCGCTGGTTGGTCAACAGAAGAGGATCATTAGGAATCACTCTGTTCCTTTCTCACTTTATAGGAAATGGTACTGATATAGACCAGTGTTCTTAATGTATCTTGTGTCAACACAGAGCACTCAGGTCCTGCCATACTGGAGTCCCAAAATGCATAGCGCTTGTGTTAGCGTGGGGTAGGAAAGGGGGCTGTGCACAGAAGTGCGGCGATGTTGACTCACTGCTCGGTGTGTTTGCTATGACCCTCGTGTGACGCTACACTATTATGAGAAAATGAGTATAAATATGTCATGCTGATCCTTTCTGCCTTTAATTTAATTTAATGGTGTGTTCTGCTTTAAATGGGTGTAATTTAAAAGCAATGAAAGTCACACTGAGAAAAGCAGTGAGCAGGAAATGATAACCACTACGTGATCTTGATTACAATGACGGTGCACTGTCATTGCCTGTATGCGCTGCCCAGTCTTAGCCTTTGATCTGCGCTTTTTCCAGCCTCGTTTTGATGAGCTTTGCCAGGTGACGTGGTGACGTTCAGCCTCGAATAGAGGTCTGCCCCCACTGGCCGTCCCGGGAGATCCGTGCCCCTTTGCTCGCCTTGATCGGCTCCGCTTCTCGAGGTCATGTCGTCTCTCACTCGCCCCAGATGCTTGTGTGTAGCTGAGGAACACAGGGGGTTAAGACCCAAATCCCTGCTGTGTGGTTTGTCTCCACCAGGCTCCTGTCACGCTAATAGTCTCTAAACACCGGGCTCAGATTTTCGTTTGACACCCTCCAGCTTTAAAGGGGGGAGGTAAATAAAACCATGGCTTGCGGCTTTCTGGGTTTTATGAAGAGCCAAGTGGGTCGAACAAGAGGCCAGGTGTCCCCCCTCGTCTCGTCCCCCCCAAGCTCAGCTTAATTCAGCCAGTGCCTCACTAGCCCCCCCGAGAGCAACAACAAGCAGATGATCTGTCATTGAGACCAGTCACTCTTCATTCTTCTGCCTTTCGTGTTTTCGAGCCTGACTCGCCCTCCCCGTGTCACATGACCACATGACTGGTGCGTCACTCGGTGTCACGACAGGCGTCCTCTTTGTCTTTCACATCGTCGTCATCCGTGGGGACATTTCTGTGGTGATTTTGCCGGAGCAAACCTGTGCTTCAGGCTGACTTGTCCTCTGAGGGGGCACTCTTCCTGTCCGCTTCCCACCTCGCTATTATATTACTTGTTTTCCCTCAGTTTCATGTGTCCTGCGATGATTGTTGGCATGGCAACGAGGGTCCACCATCACTGTAACCGCCAAAGGTGAAACTTTGGGAGCTGCTCCGTGCCAATGCACTGGACCCCTGCCGGACGCGGTGAAAGTGTGACTGATGCGATGTCCTGTGCCGAATTCACCAAGCCGGTAGATTTATTATGAAGGGGGACTATAGAGGCAAGTTTGGATCGGAACTGAAGCCACGTGAGACCTGAAATGTACACCCGATCTGCATACGTCCCGCTTGTTGATAAAGGAGTTCATGGTGCATTACTCACCAGAGGTTGCCGGTTTGGATCACGCCAGCCACAAAGGGAACCGTTTTGTTCTTGTTCAGCTGTCCGAAGAAATGCGATGCAGGTACATTTCTTGGATGGAAACTCGGTTTTATGAAAAAAATCTGTGACTGCAATGAAAAAACTTAAAATGCCAAAAGTTTTTTGGTTTGGTTCCTTACGGTTTTTGTTTGGTTACTTATGGTTAAAGTTAGGGCTGGGTAGGAGTAAAGGTTGTCATTGTTGGAATTAGGGTTTTGTGATGTGAATGGATGGTCTGTGTGTGTGTGTGTGTGTGTGTGTGTGTGTGGTCACAAAATGTCCTGCACAATGTGATAAAACCTGTTATTGCGACACTGTGGGCATAAATCTTGGGTCTCATTGGCTCATACTCACCATTTTCTGATAACGAATGAGCCTCATTTCAATAAAATGCCTCTTGTTTTCCTTCTGTCCTCCCCGCCCTGCGCTTACCCCAACCCCCCTCCCCCCATGCGCCTGGCCAGTGCGCTCTGATGTGGTTTCATGTGACTCGCTGCGCTTGCAGTGGCCTCAAGCACAGCGGTAGCCACGCCTGGAAGATCAGCGGGGCTTCTGGCTGTGGGATGCACCGTGTCCGGGCCGCAGTATTTCATGCGAGGGCTGGCGCCCGGCCCAGAGAGAGCGCGTTCGTTTCTTGCACCAGGGTCTGCGTCTTCATCGCAGCAAAATGAAACTTTGTTGGTCAAAATGAGGTAGCTCTTTTCGAGAAATGGGTTCAGGGGGACGAAAGAAGGATGGAGTACCTTATCTCTAAGTACAGTTCACTGAGGGCAGAGTTTCTATCCATGGTTCCCATAGCAACACTTGACACGTACAGCAGTTTTCCCTCCTCCTCTTCTTCTTCTGTCTGGAGCCCAAAAATTGGGCCACACCCCCACATGTGAAAATTCAGCCCAGCCCATGCGTAGTTTATACCAGTTTTGGGATATTCCGGCACAACACAAGCTTTAAAAAAGAACGGGTCCATGCTGAACTATAGGCTCATGTTGAGCTATAGGTCCATGCTGAGCTGTAGGTTCGTGCTGAGTTAAAACTCCGTGCTGAGCAACAGGCCCATGCTAAGCTATAGGTCCATGCTGAGCTACAGGTCCATGTTGAGCTATAGATCCATACTAAGGTATAGGTTCATACTGAGCTATAGGCCCATGCTGAGCTATAGGTCCATGCTAAGCTACTGGTCCATGTTGAGCTACAGGTCCATGCTAAGCTATAGGTCCATGCTGAGATATAGGTCCATGCTAAGCTACAGGTCCATGCTGAGATATAGGTCCATGCTAAGCTACAGGTCCATGCTGAGCTACAGGTCCATGCTGAGCTATAGATCCATGCTAAGCTATAGGTCCATACTGAGCTATAGGTTCATGTTGAGCTATATGCCCATGCTGAGCTATAGGTTTGTGCTGAGCTATAGGTCCGTGCTGAGCTACAGGTTTGTGCTGAGCTGTAGGTCTATATTGAGGTACAGGTTTGTGCTGAGCTATAGGTCTATGTTGAGGTACAGGTTTGTGCTGAGCTATAGGTCTATGTTGAGGTACAGGTTTGTGCTGAGCTATAGGTCTATGCTGAGCTGTACTGTAGGTCCATGCTAAGCTATAGGTCCAGGCTGAGCTATAGATCCATACCCAGAAATGTGCTTTGGGCTCATGTACATAATTAATCCCCATTCTCTTTGAATTCATAAACATGGTGCCGAGAGAGCTGGAATTATTGTAAAACACTCCCATACTTATTGTAGTCTTACCTGCAGACTCAGACTGTTACATGACTCCTAGTGTTTTTCTGCATGATAGGTAAAGATCCCAGATAATAGTCAGTTTGTTCCATTGACCTACTGTGATGCACCAAAGTGACATATCACCAGTTTGTAATACTAAACCGCAGCCCTGTGTGGCACTAACATCTTCACGATTTACATATTTCATCATATACAATAAAGCCTGTGTTTTTTCCCACGATGACCGGTGTAGGAAATTCCTTACGTTCGCTTGTTTATTTTTAGCTACTAGCTTGTTTTTAGCCTGCTTACTTTGACCTTATTTCAATGCGTAACCAGAAATATGGTGGAATACAGAATATAAAGGCATTAAGAAGCAGGAGAGAGATGAGAGCTTTGATATTTACAATGGAGGTAGGTGGAACAGTCGGACAGGTCGTCACTCTTCACGCGCACGCCCATCCAAACAGCCGCAGGCTGAGAAGCGTTTCCTTAACCACTTCCCTGAAAATGAATCCAGTCATGCATAAATCGGTCTCCCCATGAAGTTGTGTTTAGGGGTCAGTAGCTCTGCGTCCCGCCCCTGGCAATTGATTGTCTGGTGCGCCCCCCCTCCCCCCCCCCCCCCCAGTCTCCACAACCTTCACCCCGAGGCAAGTCCCACGAGTGGTGCAGGCCAGACATTCACCTGCCTCACATTCTCTACTGGAGTCTACCCCAGGTCATCAGAGAGCCTGTGGTGAAGTCGCGAGCATGCCACCCCTCCAGTAACCCTTACAGTGAGAGAATTCCTGGAACATCTCTGAACCCTGAGCCCATTGGTTAGGACGAGCCAAAGTGTGAAAGGCTGGGTGCTCTAGAGAAACACCTAGTGCAGTGGCCACACCAGCATGAAGAGCGCCACAGCTTGAGGTACACGGACCTTGTAGCTCGCCAGTGCCTTATGTAGGCCACGGTTTTTATTGCATAACACAAAATCATTTCTTGCTCCCTTCATCCAAGGGAAGACACCATCGCGGACCTGCTGTAATGTGGGTGTCGAGGAAAGCAAGGCTTTTCTCCAGGCTGGCCTCCCAAAAAAAGGCTGATCTAAAGTTGTAGCCTGTGGAGATACTTTTTGAGACGCAGCAGGGTTCCTGTCTTGCTGGCCAAACTCATGCAGCTTGTATGGCCTGCATGTAAGGCAGCATGTTCATAGCATGTGAACACACGTGAGCTGTGGCGTGCATGCATACAGTCTGATAACCTGCGCGTGAGCTCTGAGATCGCATGTTTATAGCATGTCAATGGGTGTGCTGTAGCATGTCTGTAGCATGTGAGCATGTACGTAGCCTGCAAGTTATTATATGAGGTATCAGCAGGTTGGGAGTGCCGGGAAGGTAGCGGTGAACTCAAGCAAACCGGCACTCCATCTCAATACAAAATAAAAGGTAGATGATGGGATTTTTCACCTTCATCAACAAATGGGGTATCTCCATTTTGTCAGGTGACTCACTGTGTAGTATGTAGTGCCAATGCCTTGCAGTTCCTCCTCGGGTTAATGGCGATAACGAGGAACCACCAGAAGCAGGGGCAGATAGAAGGATCTGCACGCCTCTGAGGCAGAAAGTTGTGTGCACACTCATTGATCCGCTGCTGGATGCTTAAACTCGATAGCTTTTGCATACTGTGAAACGCCCTGAGATGCCCTGGTGTGCCAGCAGAGGAGGACTTGTATAAACTCTCTGCTGAATCTCAGGATGAATCCAGATTGATTGGTCACGTTCTAAGCAGTGACCATCGCTAAACATAATTTCTCTGTGCGGGAAAGGCAGTTGATTAGTTGTGAGTGTACGGTCAGCTAAAAGCACAATGTAAACATAACTCAGGAATTCGGTCTAGTATTGCGACACAGAGCGTGATGAAACATTGTAGTAATGTAATTGACATCTCTCTCAAAATGAGGCTATACTCCCATTCAAGTAGCCCATAAAAAACTGAGCCACTATCAAATAGAGGTACCCAGTATCCTTTCTGCTGTTATACTTGTCAATGATTCTGAACTTTTATATATTTATTTCACATTCAGTTTTAATGGCTGCATATTTGTTACCGAAAGCCAATTACATTAGCATTGGCGTCCTGCTTAATGTGCAGAGCACTCACTGAGAAAGGGCCACCATAGTTGTCCTGAAATCAAATCGGTCTGACCAGCCAGGCCCCAGACAAGCAGAATCTGAAGGACGACGGCGCCATCTAGTGGAAAATTTGGCCCGGCAGACTTGCGCTCAAGTACGCTACGATACAATAATGAGTCACGGCCCCCTTTTCAGCCGTGACTTTGTTTAATGTCAAAGTAGGCATCTGGTATACACATCGCTAATGTAACAAGGATAAACATCGGGATATTAATAATAAAATTATGCTTCATGCAACTTTACTACAAGGAGCATTAGAACGGACGCAGCATAGACCTGATGCTTTGGCAGGGGTGCGTTTGTGATGGGCTACTTTTATCTATAGTACGACTCAGATGAAGGATGATACCTTGACTGAGGGGGCATCTACTTGGGCCTTCTTAGGGCCGAAAAGCGTCAAAGAAAATTCAAAACACCACCCCTGTGTTAAAACCACAGATTTGACACACGTAGCCAGCTGGGTGCGTGTGTCCCAGATGCAGACATGCTGTCCCTACTTCACCGGTGGACGACAGACACCAGGGCCTTTTGCGCTGGCAGTACTGGGCTGGGGTGTTTCATGAAGCGAGGGATGAAAGGAGGGAAAAGGGAGGAGAGGCGTTCCACTTAGCTGCCCATACAGCAGGGAAGGATGCATGTGTGTTTGACCACCCGTTCACCCCCTCCCAGACACACTTAATCCACACCTCCGGGTTTCTGATCATCACACAATTGATCACAGATGGACGGACCCCAAAAATCATCACAGCCTCCCAAAGAAACAGACAGAAGCCTAGGTTCTGTCAGCTGGGCTTGCACAGGAGCGCTTTGCAGTCCGCGCAGACAAGGCCTTCTGGACAAAGAGGGAGAGACGGCTTGATGAAACACAGATGAAATGCGTTTCGATGAGTGGGGGGAGGGACACTACTTAGGAATTAACAGATGGCAGGCACTCGGAAAACACACCTTCCATATTTTAATAGTTGTCTTTCACTCTGCATACAGAAAAACAACCAGTGTAATACAAGTGGCGTTAATGCTACATGACACAAGTGCTACTTTGATACGCATTAGCATTACCCTGGTTATGTGCTAAATGCAGCTGATAAGATGGAATTGGGAAAGAGATGTAGGCCGCTGTCTGCTTTTAAGTGTGGGGAGGATGTCACGCTGAAATGGCGCTGCCAGCCAGCCGTCGTTTCCCTCCCTTTGTGTTTTTTTTTCCCCTCAGAGTCGGTGTCTCGTTCACGGTGGTGTTCTCCGATCTCAGAGGCCTTCCTCGGGTACCTCTCCCCTGGGTCCTGCTGAGTCGGATAGCATTTGAAAATTGCCTGCTGAAGCACCTCACAAGGTGGCGGGGGGGGGGGATACCTCCACCTTTCAGTCTTTGTTGCGTATTTTATTTTTGAAGTGATATTACAGGGGTCGAGAGTTGGGAGATCATTACTCTAGCGTGTTGTGTGTGATTCATAGCAGTCTGTGTTTTTGAACCGCGTGGTCTGGACCTCTGCATGGTCTCTGGTCATTGCAGTGGTCTTTTATACAGGTAGCGGGCAGAATTTTGAAAGTTGCGAGTAGCACTCAGCGTTTGTAATTTGAACTGATGACTGTCTGTAATGTCGCCTGTCTCTGACCGAGTTGTCTTTAACTACATCTCTGTACAGTTGACCATTTATCTAGTCTGGCCATGGTTTGTAGTACCTATATTTATCTGTCTGACCACTGGTGTATAGCTCATTTTCTTTTAAATGGTGATTCATATTCATACTATGGCGTCCACAGATCATAAATGACGCAATTTGACACTGTATCCTATTCTCTGTATAGCTCGTGGAATCACTAACCCGGATTGTGTGAAGACTGTGCTATCTCTAACCCCATTTGCCTAAAGATCATAGAATCACTAACCCCATTTGCATGACTATCCCGGTATCACTAACTTCTCTTTGCATGAAGAGCACAGAATCACTAATCCGATTTGGGTGAAGACCACAATACCACTAACCCCACTGTGTGTAGATGGTGTTGTCACTAACTCCGTTTGTATGAAGATCAGAGTAGTACCAATCCCCTTTGCTTGGAGATCCCAGTATCACTAACCCCTTTTGCATGAAGATTGCAGTATCACTAACCTTGTTTGCGTAAAGATCACAGAATCACAATCTTGTTTGCATGAAGATTATGGTATCACTTACCCTGTTGGTGTGAAGATTGCCGTATCACAAACCCCGTATTTGTAAAGATGTCGGTATCACTCACCTCGTTAGTGTGGAGATTGTGGTAACACTAACCCCGTATTTGTTGAGATGTTGGTATCACTTACCTCGTTAGTGTGAAGATCACGGTATCACTAACCCTGTTTTTGTAGCGATCTCGGTATCACTTACCCTGTTAGTGTGAAATCGCGGTATCACTAACTCTGTTTTTGTAGAGATCTCGGTATCACTTACCCTGTTCGTGTGAAGATCGCGGTATCACTAACCCCCGTTTGCATGATGCTCACAGTTTCTCTGAGACAGTCTGTGCTCCCTTGCTGTTCTATCTCTAGACGTGTGCCTGGGTCTTCAAGCGAAAGCCTTCAGAGAGAGACGCCTGCAGATCTTGATGAAATGCCTGAAACTGTCCCTCAATTTAAAATGGCCACTGAGGAACAGAAAGAAATAAAAACAGCAGCTGCTTGTGTCCCCGTGGTAAACCAACATTGATTTTCCTGTTGATTCTGTCATTTATTCTGCCATATTATGATGTAACTCGCTTACGGGTGCTGTTCAGATGGACGCATTCTGTATCTCGTGTGCCATATTAATACCTAATCCATCGATGAACGACTCGAAACACATTTTCTGCTGCTGAATGTTTTTAGACACCAGCTGTATCTGAAACCTTTGTGACACATTTAACCAGTATTAGTTCTTTTATTCTGGCTAATTCTGGTGTGGTTTTGTATCCGCGCCTGATTCCAGAAAAGCCATCTGTCTTGAAACCGGGAAATGGTTCTGTTTTTTGCATGGGCTGGTCTGGATTTCGGGCTGCATTTGCGGCCCCTACTCCATGGCATTTATTTATATCCCAGAAGGCTTTTTTTTTTTTCAAGGCAGCGTTGCATCGCCCCCCCCTCCCCTGTCAGCGCCGACAAGCTCCCTCGCTTCTCATGCCGAGGCACGGGCGCGTCGGAAAAAGGCGGACTTGGGGAATCAGCAGTACGTAGCCGGCATTGTTGTGGCAACTCAGAGAGAGTATCACTGGGCTGTCATCGCCGGCCTTTTTCAGGCCGTACGCTCAGCTCTGCCTCACGGTTCTGCCTCTGTTGACCTACATAGTCATTCCTGTTCGAGGGCTTGCTCAGGATACCAGTCTTTTGCACTCCTCTGTATGACAATGGTTTATTATCAAGGGTTTAAGGAATTATTATTATAAAGAGTTATTCTTTTAAAGATTGCAGTACATGTATAAGATGTACTGGTAGGACTTTACTTGACGGAGCCAAATACTTAGTAATACCTCAGTTACCACTGAAGTACAAATTATGAACAAATCATGAACAAATATATTCGTTTCATTGATTAACAGGTGATCAGTATGTAACTAAGACTTAGTTTGCGCTTAATGCATAAGTTATAGTGTAATACTATATTTGTGTCCTGTCAAGTGAAGTGTTACCAATGTATTTTTTCAAAGCTTCATTCAGCGTGATAGATTTGAGTTACTGGTGTCATTTCTTTGCTGCTGTTGGTTGTAACAGTAATTGCACGACTGGCTTCTTGTTTGTTACCAGAGCCTAGTTGGGTCAAACAGCCCTTGTTGCCAGCGTACACCTGCAGAAGGCTGATGGGACCTGCCCCTACAAAAGCGGCTTCTGACCAGCTCCACCTCGAGCGTGAGTCACTACAGGATGACTCATTCGGTCCAGTGCTCTCAGTGACTAGCACACAGTACTTTCTAGATGTCACCATTTGCCGTGCATCGGTCCAATCGAGACAAGACCCCTTAGCATTTTTATTAAACAATAGAAGATCTAGACAGTTTTTAATATTGCTGTTCCAGTAAGTCTCTTTTTTTGAGTGAGGAAACAAAAGGTCTGTGTGATGAATAAAAGAAAATATGTATAATGCGGTATTACAGCAATATTCGTTTTTGTAGAGGTTATTTTTCCTGCTTTGAGTTTTATGGTACCTTTCTCAATTTCTCCCAAGGCTACAAGACTGCTTTTACATATATTACCTTTTGATTAATGGAGTTATATTCATTATTCTACCCTCCTGCTAATTAAAAAACACAAAGCTAATGAAATGCGCTAGCAGTGCGTCTTGCCCACTAGCCACTGCACTGCGTTTACTCTGTTCCACACTAAATACCTACCTATGTACCTTCCAATCACAGTGGTGCCTTTGGCGCGGGGTCACACGCCCGGTCTGTGCTGCCACGGTGTACATTCTCCTTCTCCCGCCTAACGAGTGGCACTGGGCTACACATTTTTTAACGACCGAGCACGTTTCCTGTTGGATAACTTCAGCGCTCCATATATAGTGCTGGCGTGAATGCTTCTGGAATGGAGTGGTTCTTGTTCCCGTGGCGACAATGCCCTCTGAGTGTGCCCAGTGAGCGTTGCATCAGCCTGGTCCGGGTCCTGATCTTCCCCTGTCATTATGGATTAGTCAGTAGTCAGCCAGCTCTCTGTTCCACCCCATGTGTTTTGCCCACGCGGGATGGCTTTTGGTGGCCTATAAGCCAGCATCAGGCCTTCGTGGCTCTAGTTTCGCAACCAGGACCGGCTGTAAGGACGTCTTTTCCATATCTACAGTTGGTTGTAACAGTAATTGCACAACTGGCTTCCTGTTTGTTACCAGAGCCTAGTTGGGTCAAACAGCCCTTGTTGCCATCGTACACCTGCAGAAGGCTGATGGGACCTGCCCCTACGCGGGATGGCTTTTGGTGGCCTATTAGCCAGCATCAGGCTTTTGTGGCTCCAGTTTCGCAACCAGGACCGGCTGTAAGAACGTCTTTTCCATATCTATAGCTTTACTGAAGCTCAATGCCCTCCCATTCATCACATTCCTCCAGTACCACTTCCTTTAGGGTGTGGTGATGTTGTGATGTACAATGGACAGGGATAAGCAGAGACAGGAGAGTTTAGTGTCGAGCTTAGCGAGGTTGTGGTCGTCTACGGTTTTCTGGGCTTAGACTGTATCTCGCCTTTCCTACCGTCAAGCATCCTGACGATCGAGGTTGTAACGTGGTGTCCAGCAGGGGCCCACCTCTGGTCCACCGGCCTTAGAGAGCTCTGGCTTTGCTTCCACCCCCCATCCTAGCCAAGGTCAGCCACATGTCGGCCGCGTTTGTCGCTGCGGACTGACACACATGCTAATCCCTCATCTTCAGCATCGGGGCAGGTGGCAGCAGTCGGCGAAATGTTCCGGCGATCTGATACGGTGGAAGCGGGACCTGCTGCCGAGGACAGAGGGAAGCGCCCGCTCCCTCCGCCCGCCCTCTTCCTCGGCCCCGCTCACTGTCCGGCACCTCGACGCGGCACGTGCGTGCCCGTCTGACCCCGTCCGATTTCCCAGTCGAAAATTAAGATTCAGCCCAGCGTCTGCAACAGACAGAAAGCCCTCCTCCGAGCTCATCACGTGAGTAAACGCCGCCCGTACCATTTCTCCTTTAATTACACTTTACCGTAGCCATTTTTATCCCAAAGAACTCGGGCAATTAGAAGCGTGTTCTTTCCCGTTAGTGAAGAGGCGTCGAGTTTTAAAGACGTGCCCTCTTATTGGCACTCATTATGGTTAAGCACCTCCTCCCCCTCTCGAAATGGTGGCAGAGCTGTGGAGTAATGCTGCAGGCAGCTACGGTAATGAGTCCCTGCCAGCACGACCTCGAGAGCCTGGGTTCGAGCCGAAGGCGGCGAGGGTGAGTCGCGCGGCACTGGGGCCTTGTTCCCGGATGGGGGGGGGGGGGGGCCATGCCAACCGCCAGACGTGGGCCCCTGCCCCAACGCCCTGCCCCGGCCCCCCCCTCCTGGGCAGCTGCTTAACTGCAAATCCGAAGGGCGCGG
>JAODKE010000037.1:20933-35829 GCA_026779605.1 Mormyrus hasselquistii
GATCACCCGGTTAGAGCTCACACACGGGTAGGTGTTACCTACCTCCAACCTGTCACAAGGTAGGTAATTAAAACATCATGTCTCTCTGCAGTTTGTACATATTATATAATTGCAGTCACTGAATAGTGTGAGACCCGGCGATTAATTATTTTTTTTCAATCATTGCAAACTCTAACCCTATGGACCATGTCCCTAAAACCGAAGATTTGGTACTAAAACTTTAGTATGACTACGTGATGACAGCAAGAATTTTTTTTTTCACAGTATATTGGCCATTTTATATGGTAATTAAATGTACCATGTAAAATGTATGTTTTATTAGGTCATTGTACAGCAAGAAAATGTCTTTGTTTAAAAATTATTTGATCTGACCCTGGGGAAATAGTTTTTCTCACTTTTTATGCTGCCGTCTGGTGGCCATAATTGAGTACTACCATTTAAAATCATTAAATGATTTTTACTGGTAACTGCAATACTTACATTCGGCCATGAGATGGCAGCAAGAAGATTAACAAAATAATTTTCCCATGCTTTTAAGGTTAATTCACATGATAATTTTATGTGCGTGTGTTTGTCTGTGTGTGTGTTTTACTGCACTTTGGGAACAATTTTATCAAATGTGATCGATGTAAACCCCCCCTCCCCACACACACACAGTGCCCAGTTACAGCACCTACATACACACACAGCGCCCACTTAGAGCATCCACACATACACACACAGTGCCCTAGTAGAACACACACAGACACATAGTGCCCTATTACAGCACAGACACACACACACACACAGTGCCCTGAAACAGCGCACACACACACGCACACACACACACAGCGCCCATTTAGAGCCCAACACCCACCCATCTCAAATTTCTTAACAGTTTACCAAAGATAAATGGCTGGCTGTCAAATCTTAATGAAAAATTTCAGGTCACCACCACAAAAAATGACCTATTGGGCGCAATTACATTTTTTCAGTTTCTTTTAGATAAACTGTCCTATGTCCAGCTGAGGCAGTGGGAAATCAGGGGCCTGCTTCAGTATTTCAAGGGACAAAATCATATAAAAAAATAATTGAACATAGGCAGCAGGTTAAGGCAAGTAAGAGGCAGATGATGCCGACCTGGGACAACCTCGCCGAGCTCACAACGGAGCTGTGCTCCCAGATCCCCAACTGTCTGGGTAAGTGAAAACTCCATTCATTTTACAGACAAGTTCCTTGTCAACGCTTGTCATGCTCACATCTTTGCATTGACTGCAAAACAACTGCATTGTGTCTCGCGCACGCCCAGACACGAACCCGACCGCGTTCACTAACTTGTCGTCTTCCCTTCACAGATCAGGGATCACAAAACATCAGGGAGTTTTGGCAGGGCAAGCCTGGCCCTAACCAAGAGGGAGTTTAGGTGGTTCAAAACCTTCTCAGATGTTCATGTCAGCCATGGAAGTTTTTTCCTTTACGTCATCAGGACAGCCACTGAGGAAGCTAAATGATGCAGTCATGGAGACGTGCCTCAGGTGTGGCATGCCATGTCCATTTAGATCTGGCATCTCGACATGCATAAGTAAAAACCAGATGAAATCCTAAAGCTTTTGGGTTTAGAAATCGTGTCCACCATGATTGATTTCTCATTCTTGTTTACGGGTGGAGAGGAACCTTCCAAAGGATCAATGGCGGCTGGTGGCGCATCTGATGTGCCACAGTGTGGAGACCGCTGACCATTTTTATGTCGCAGACCCCAAGCTCACCGAGGTCCACAGGGGCCGAGAATTCCTTCAGCAGGCCCTGGGCCTGAGCAAGGGTCCGCAACATACTAGCAGTCAGCAGTCTCCGGAGACGGAACCAGGCAGCTTGACCACCACCCATAGGCGACGGTCGGCACCTGTGTTCCTCTCCTCAGACGAGATTCAAGATTCAAGATTTTTTATTTGTCACGTGCAAGTTATACAGGTGAAATGTAGGCACAATACAATACAAACTTACAACATGAGACTAACTTAAATAAGGAGGTTAGGGTAACAGGACAAAAATAAACTATAATATACAATAAGGAACAAGTGTGCAATATAAGTTACTTGTGCAAGTTTGAACCTGAGATTGCAAATTGTGCTAAGACAGAACAGGTGCAATGAACTGATTTCTTTAAAATAGCAGTGCGAATTGAACCGTCCACCCAAGGCTTCTGGTTTGGAAAGGTTTTAACTCTCACCGTTGGGATGATTTCGTTCACAGGCTTGCTAACAAAGCTAACTGCTACATCTGCAAACTCGTTGATGTCGTCTGCGCAGGCTCGCACGTTATCGAGCGCGTCCTGCAGCGTAGCCTCTGATTGGGCTAACCAGCATTGCAACTCCCTCACGACGAAATGGTCAGATTTTCCAAAAGCCGGCTGGGAAGAAACTTTGTAAGCATGCTTTATGGCGTGTAACAGTGGTCCAGTGAGTTGTTACCTCTTGTCGGACATGTAATGTGTTGGTAAAAGTTCAGCATAACTTGTCTGAGGTTTGCCTTATTGAAGTCCCCTGCCACAATGAGTGCTGCGTCCGGGTGTTTGTTTTGGAGTGCACATAACACATCCTGCAGCTCGGATAAAGCTGTATCTGTGTCCGCGTGGGGTGGGATGTAGACCGCCATGGCGATGACCGAGATGAACTAGCGAGGCAGGTAGAAGGGGTGACATTTAATGCTCAGGTATTCCAGATGAGGCGAGCAGCTCCCCGGTAAAGGTACCGACGGTGGTGGTGCCCAAAGTGGTGACAGTGGCGAGGGTTGGGGAGAGACCACTGGGGGGCAGGTGCTGCCCCTAACAGATCACGAAGGTGACGTGTCCTGTGAGGGAAAACACCAGTCAATTATTTCAGTGAGTGAACAGTGATGGTGACACTAAAACAACATATTTATTATGAAGTAAGTTTAACCAGTTAATTATTTTGGCAATTAAAAGTGTTATAATAATTTATGTGAACAGAAATGTATATACATGTCTGTGTCACGATCGGGCGGGCGAATGAGCGAGTAAGCAGGCAAATCCAGCCGTGAGTACAGGTAAGACGGGGTTTATTTCGGCAGACAGGGTAGCAAACATTGACAAACATCAGCAACAATACAATGACAGATCTGGGAAACAGGGGGAGACGCGGACTAATATACACAGGACAAAGCAAACTGAACAAGGCACAGATGAAAACAATCAGGTATGAACACTAGGTAATGAGGGGGGCGTGGCACACAGGAGGATCGTACGGGGCCGGGCATGACAGTCTGAAGCTAAAAACATCTTTTTCTTTGTCACAGCTCCCCAGTCCACTGCCAAAGTACATTCCAGCTCATAAGGTAATGCCAAGGCATTCGATTTAACTTTTTTTGTTTTATGGGAAATTTATGTCTTTGTGATTACATGCAGTGATCAAAGACATGTCATATTCTTTCAAATATCTCAGAAGGTATTTTTCAGAAGGAAGCTTGAGTGCTCCCCAAGCTTCAGAGAGCTGGTGAAGAATGAGTTCAGGGAGTACTTGAATTCGCCAGTAAAAATGGAAACAGTTAGTATGCTGTCAATGCCACCTATTACAGTATATACATTTTAAATTAGAAACATGAATGAATCATAATACTGTTTCTCATGTTCATACTGTTTTAAGTCAGTCCCCTAATCTGCTTCAGCAGTGTAAAGAGATGGAGTTGACCATTGACAACATCAGGGGGTTGCTAAAACAACTGCAAAGGTAAGCCACATTTAAGCTGGTAGTCGTACTACTACTTCTTTACTGTTGTGCTTGCAGTTGCTGATCCTTGTTTTGTGCGTTTCTACATTTTAGAGAGAGTTACTCCACCAAAGGATATCGGGTCATCTGTTTCTAATTTGCATTTTGTCATTTATGATACATATGCAGTTTTATTCATTTAATTTTTTTTTTTCTAATTTCAGGAATTCTGCTTTTATTTGGTGGTGGTAATTTTTTGTGTTTTCTGAGGTTTTGATTTATTGATTAGAAAAAGAAAACGTGCTCCAACAATAAAAGGCTCTTGCTCAGTTACGGTCCCCAAGTTTTTTTTTCTCCCGTCACTGTGCATGGGGTAAGGTTGACATGTTTTTAAACTCATAGGTTGATTGAACAGACGGTGCTAATTGCCAAAGTGTCAAAATAACTGACTTAGACATTACAGATTTAAAATATTTATATCACAGCACAGCATGGCAATTTCATGGCTTTTAAACAAATTTTGATTGAGATACTTGGATGTTAGGGCTTTTAAGTGCTTAATTACTGGATTTCTAGTCATTACAGATTTACATTGGTTTAGGGTAACATGAGAGGGGGATGCAATGGGCATGGCTGCACCCCCTGGCCCCGGCCAGTGCCGGGGGCATGGCCTCGCACATAGATGCCATGCGTGCGAAGGAAGGCTATATCTCGCTCAACTTTTTTTCTATATAGGTGCATTTTAATTTGATGGGTGCCAGTGACTGGAGAGGGATCTGAGGAACTTTGTTGTGTCTATGACATTCTCAGGTTCTTTTGTGTTGTCATGCTCATGTTTGGATAAGCCTATTAGCGCATGTGCACCGTTGCGCATAACATTTGTATATTTTAACCACTTCCGAGGATAGTGGGGGTCACAAGTCACTGGCATGGTTATTTTGGGGGTCGTGAGCTGAAAAGTTTGGAAACCCCTGGTATATACAAAGCTCGATTGTTTTATTTTAACTGGTAATTTTAATTTTCATATGCATGATAAGTTAGATCCTGTGGCAAGTGATTTTTAAAATGTTCTATGTTTTAACCTTGCACAGCATGTAACTGAAACAATGCTCAACCAGAAGCATGTCTTAGATTGGTATGTTGAAAGGAGTTAATGTAACTATTCAATTGGTGGAGGACCAAGCAGTGTCAGACCATTTCATGGTACTCTTTGATGCAAGTATGTTCTTAGAAAGTAGTATACAGCATAAAGTCATAGTAAAATGATGCAAAATTAATTTTACTGCTATATCTCACTTTTCAGAATTTATTGCTAAAACTGGGAAACTAAATGGATAATCAGCACACAATCTACTTTTAATATTTAAATGCATAATAAAAAATGTATTGGATGACGTGGCCTCTAACCATCTTAAAATATCAAGTCGTAATCGAATAGTCCCTTGAAAAATGGCAGGTATACTTTAGGTAAATAGAATCTGTAGGAAAACTGAGCATATGTGGAGGAAAACGGGTCTAAAAGTCCTTTGAGCTACATATAAAGAAAGCATTTCCAGGTATCGAAGAGCTACCTGCAAGGCATGCCAGGTCCAAATCATCAGAGAACAGTGGTTACCCTAAAATTCTTTTTTCAAACATTAACAATCTAGTTAACCGTATAACAGAGATAGATAATGTTGTTTATGCTGTTAAATGTGAAGAATTCGCATTAAACGATTAAATGTGATGATGCAATGAAATAAAATAGTAACCATCTGGTCCCTTCTCTCCTGTCCCTCTAGTTCATCAACCACCTTTACCATGCCAACCAACTGACTGCAAGGGCCAGATAGTCCTCTCAGGTACCTCTCCTCTGCCACACATTAGGAAGTTGAGGCCATCATCACAAAGATGAAACCATCTACTTCTGCATTTGACCCATTTCCCACAGCACTGGTTAAGTTTAGTCTTGCTGCCATCAACCCTATTATTACCCAGGTATCATTAAGCCACTTCTTAAAAAATACACACTAGATCCAGATAATCTAGCTAATTATAGATAAATCTCAAACCTCCCATTTCTTTCAAAAGTGCTGGAAAAAGTAGTGGCAGCTCGTCGTCATAATCATCTCAGCTTGAACAGTTAATATGAAACATTTGTCTGGTTTTCGTCAAGGCCACAGCACAGAGACAGCACTGGTAAAGGTGACAATTTACTTGCTGATGACAGCTGATGCTGGCTTTCCTTTCTTTCTCATTCTTCTTGTCTGCCGCTTTTGATACCGTTGACCACAACATCCTATTGCACTGGTTACATACCACCATTGGCCTCTCTGACTCCGCTTTTAGTTGGTTCTTCTATCTCTCAAGGAGAACCAAGTATGTCGCCCTGAGAAAAGCTACATCTGACTCCGACACTGTTACTTTCGGTGTCCCCCAAGGCTCAGTGCTAGGACCGACTCTCTTCACCTTGTACCTGCTTCTCCTCAGTCACATTATCACCAGACATGGTTTATCTTTCCACTGTTATGCTGATGGCACACAGCTTTATTTGAATACATCTTTGCAACCTGCAGCTCTCACCACATGCCTGAAGGAGATAAAGGCATGGATGAAGCTTAACTTTCTTCAGCTTAACATCTCCAAGACAGAGGCCATTATAGTCCGCACTCCGAAACCAAGTTTGCACTTCCACCATCACTAGTATCACTTTTCTCTAATCAAGATATTCCACTATCCTCGGTTATCACCAACCTTGGTGTAAAAATGACCCCCACCTCACTTATGAAGCCCACATCCATCAGCTTTGTAAAACCTCATTCTTTCATCTTAAAAACATCACCAAACTTCGTCCCTCATTGACCCTGGCAAATGCTGAAAGATTTGTCCACGCCTTTGTCTCCTCCGGCTGTACTACTGCAATGCACTTCTCATCCGCACAACTATTAAGAACATTCACATCATTCCTATTCTCAAAACATTTCACTGACTCCCCGTTTCACTCCGCAAGATCTCATCACTGTTCAGCCCTCTTCTCCATGCTTCCTTCATTCTTCCTCCTCCCATTTGAAGGCACTGCAGACTGTGGACACTTTTAAATGTGGCCTGGAAACCCACCTTTTTAAAAAGGTTTTCCTTTGTTTTGTTTTTTTTTGCAGATTTTATTTCAACTGTTGATACTTTTTTTTCCCTTAGTTCTTTTTATGTCTTACTCTGTAGCACTTTGAGATTTGTTTTTAATGAAAAATGCATTAGAGCTAAAATTATTAAAATTAATTTAAAAATATTATTATTGCAAATAAAACACTAAATGGTCTCAGGTCTAAATATATTTCTGATTTACTTGAACTTTATGAAGCATCCAGACCCGAGGACATCTGGGAAAGGTTTACTCAGTGTTCCCAGAATCAAGAACAAGCATTAAAAAAAAATAAAAAATGAAGCTAGAGGTGGATGTGGAGGAACTGAGGAGATATATATATATATATATTTTATTCATGTACAAACAACTCGGCAATATCAAACATAATTATATTACTACAGAACAGGTGCATACAAATAAAATAGAAAGTAAACGGAGAGGGAAAAAAAAGGACCTCCATGCAAGGGGCTGGGGTTTTTCTTGTAAATCATATTCAATAATAATTGAAAACAATTTTACTGCATTTTTGCATCATTACCTTTAAGACTTTTATATACAGAATAAACTCATTATGAAATGCACAAAAGGTTGGTTTAACTTTCAAGTATTCTGACTTATGTACATAGAATTTACCCAACATGAGGATGTTATTTACCAAAAGATCATCTTTACTATAGGAGATATATATATATATATCACTGTATGTTCCGGCACGACCAGAACAGTGACGTCATTTCCTGCTCACTGCTAGCCCGCGAACTTTTTAAACTTTTAAAACTTTTTAAACCTGTAATCATCGTTAGAATCGTGTTTTTGAACTCAGTTCAAATAGTGTTAGAATAGTGTTTTGAATGCAGTAATCCGGGGGGAAAAAATAATCAAGGAAGCTCTGCAAAAGGGTAAGTCTGATCACGTCCTCTGCGGCTGTGTTTTGTACCTCCTGTGGCATGTACAGCGTAGACTGTCCTCCGGACGCTCCCTCTTTTGGGAACGGCCTGGTTTTTAAAAACGGGACGGTCTCCATCCTAATTGGAGGGGAACATTATTGTTATCTCAAAACATAGCAAAGAAATTACCAGCTTGACTGAGAGCACCACCCAGGCCCTAGCCTTGCGATCCTAAATCAAAGGCTGCTAGCTCTCCCATATTTAGATCATGTTTGCCCATGACCCAGGTGCTTCATAACACGGCATCCCCTGAATGTAGCAAGCATTTGGTAACAGAGTTGAGTGAGCCTAGCAAGAATATTGCAGCTATTATCAGACCAAGGCGTAGTCCTTGCCATTCCACTGGGTGCTCCTGTACAGGTAACTTGATATCAATCCCACTGATGAGATTAAATGAGCCACAACATAAACCCACCATGAGATGTTCTTTATTGAATGTTCACTCTTTGGGAAACAAATCACTTCTCATCAGTGACATGGTGCTTGACACTGGTTCAGACCTGTGTTTTTTAACTGAAACCTGGCTCAGACCCACTGACACTATTCCTCTGGTGGAAGCCTCTTCTGAGGGGTATAGAGGGTATGGAGAGGGGACTGGGGGACAGAAACCCACACAACAGAGCCCTGCGGTTGCTCACCTGCAGGATTTTCCTGACCTCTCAGCAATCGAGTCTGTTGATAGCGTGGGTGAGAGCGATGGCGTGATCACTCCACCTCCAACCCGCAGTACACAAGAGACAGCTTTTGACCACCGGTTGGTACTGGTGCACACGGGAACAGCTGAATCCCAGCAGGGGGAGCAAGGGGACTGCTTCGGGGCTACTCGTTCCCCAGTGGACGCGCTGCTGTGCCTCTCTGAAGAGGACCAACAGAACAGCCCTTTGCCCCCTCCCCAGCTCTGCCCGATATCTGACCCTAGGGGTCAAATTAGAATATTCAGACCAACAAAACATGTTACCACCAACAGAAAAATGTTGGACTGGGGCCTTAGTGTGAGGAAGAAGTGGTGTCTCCTGGGGCATTCCAATCTGATGAGAATACCAGACTTTTTAATCTGGAACACCTGAAAATTGATAGTTACCCAGGGGCCACGTTCAGACATGCGGAGGCCTTCATATCCAAGGCCAGTGTACAGACTGTGGTGGAGGTGATCATCTTATCATTTGGCATTAACCATAAGAGTCAGAAACAAAAAGAAACAGAATGAAAAGAACTTCAGAGGGCAATAAAAGCAACTAGGGAGAGGTTCTCGGGGGCGGCTATTTACATCCCCCTGATAAACTTCTCCAAGTCCCTGAAGCGGTCTGAACAATCCATTCTATCTGAATGCTTACATTACAAGAAATTGTCTATACTAACCTCCGTTGCCGGAGGCACAGTTCCAGGTGGGTGAGGATCTAGTCCACTGGACGCCCACATGCGCAAGGGCGATGCTTCTGCACTGGAGCAAGTACCTAAACTGGTAAGCCCTTCAAACCCCATTTTGGGATTGGAGAGGGGATATGAAGCAGTTATTTTATCTAAACACTTCACCCCCACAGAGGACCAGCAGCGATGATTAAATAAGGGCTTATCGTTCATACCTACCCCTAAAGTTGACAACACTAAAAAACAACTTACCTTGGATCTCCAACAGTACCATAGAAGGCTGTTATTGATAGCCTTCTTTGAGCGCAGGAGAAAACACGAGCTTCTCCCATTCTTCTTTAAATCCAATTGGACCCCAGCCTTATCCCAGGTACCTGAAACGATTAGGAACATCATTAGGGCCGATAATTATGCAGTCCGACACTTACCTTGGGATGACGCCTATCCATCCAATTTGAGCCCCAGGGAAAGGAGGGCGGAAAACTGCGGATAAGGGAGGTGCGGTGGTTATAATGGATAGGGTGGCCTATGTGAATGAGGCGTACCGCCAATTAAACCAACCGCAATATTATCAGAGGCTGGAAAAACCACTGGGCCAAGATACCATTATAGAGGTTAAAAGAATCCTGCAAAAATTAAAAAATGAGGGTTTTCTAAATGGGAAACAAATTACTTACCTGTCACCACCCGACGGTCCACGGTCCCGATTGTTTTACCTCCTGCCAAAGATACAAAAGGACCTGAATCATGGAGCGTCCCATTTGTAATGCCTCCATGCCGCCCTATTGTATCCGACTGGCAGCGACACTTATGCCACAGCGGAATACATAGAACATTTTTTGAATCCGATCAGCACCAGGCACCCCAGTTATATTAAGGACACATGATTTTCTGGGAAAATTCAGGAACCTCCTACTACCTACCGACTGCTTCCTATTCACTATTGATATAGATAGCTTATATAATAACATTGACACGCGGGCCTTGCAGCGGTGAAGGACTGGTTTACCAGGTACCCAGACCCAAAGAGGCCTGACAAACACCTGGTAGACTTATTGGAAATTAATCTCACTAAAATGATTTTGAATTTGATTCTTATTATTTTCTTTAGATTAAGGGAACGGCGATGGGGAAGAGATTTTCCCCATCCTATGCCAACATTTTTATGGCCAAATGGGAGGAGGGGGCCCTGGCAGGCTGGCCCATCCAACCTCTTCATTATTACAAGTTCTTGGACGATATCTGAGGTGTCTGGTCTGGCACAGAAGAGGAATTCAAAGACTTTGCTGATAATCTTAATCATTTTCAAAAATCCATTCATATAAAGTACACCCTACACAGTTCTGAGGTGAATTTTTTGAACACGGTCACTTATAAGGGGAGTGACTTCACCAACACCCACAAACTGCAGACCCGGGTGTATTTTAAGGAAACGGACACACATACCCTCCTACATAAATCCAGTTACCACCCAAGAGATACCTTCAGGGGGATCTTAAAGTCACAGCTTCTCAGTTTCCGCCGGATCTGCTTCCAGCCGGGGGACTTCTGGGCGGCAACCAAAACCCTGTTTGGGGCACTCAGGAGGAGGGGATATTCTTGTTCCTTCCTGAGGGGTTGCCTGGGGAGGTTCCTCTCGGGGGGAGGGGGATCAGAGTAGGCCGTTGCTGTTGATGATGAGGTCATCCCCCTGGTCGCCACCTTTTCCGGTGTCAGTGTGACCTTAAACATGAGGGTGAAAGATAATTTCATTAAATTCATCCTACAGGGCTCAGTGCTGAACAAACAAAGAGTGATTTCAGCCTACAAGCGGAATAAAAATTTAAAGGACCTCTTAGTCCAAAGTAGATTGCCCCCCCTGGTGGAAAGTAAACTCCACCCCATTGACAGAGATTCTCCCCAGGCGATACTTTAGCAATCCTAAGTCCAAGGCGATCTTCACCATCTGGCCTCCCTTGTCCCAGGACATTTGCAATTGTGTATATTTAATTTACTGCACAAGCTGTACTTTACAGTATGTTGGGGAGACTAAAAATACCTTGAGGGTCAGAATGACCCAACATAGGTATAATATAAAACACAAAAAGGAGGCCCGGACTCTGGTTGTTCAGCACTTTCTTAAGCACGGTAGAGAGTCCTTAAGGGTTATGGGATGCCAGCGTATTTATACCTGGGCTGATGCGGCCCGAAAAAGGGCCAAGAGGGACTGGATTGTCAAATTAAAATCCAGACAGCCATGGGGCCTAAATGAGAAGTAGGACGGGGGGGTGTCTTCTGGGTGACCTGAGGTAGGCCCATGCCAAACGTTGGCCACAGGCATGCCTGTGACCACGGCTCTCTTCTTTTCCGCCCCTTCCCCAAACCAAAACTCCATCCCCCCTTTTTAACCCTTACTGCAACACTAAACCCTAACCCCAAGCCCCGTCCTAACCCTAAACCATAACCTTAAATCTAAAACCCTAACCCCTGCCCTAACCCTAAGTCCCTAACCCTAATCTCAAAACCTTAGTACAACCACAATCCGTAACCCCAAACCCTAAGTCCCAAACCCTAACCTCAAAACCATTACCCTAACCCTAAGTCCCAAACCCTAATCTCAAAACCCTTACCCCGATTACAAACCCTAACCCCAGACCCCTGCCCTAACCCTAAGTCCCAAACCCTAACCCTAATTAGGCCCCTTCTCTGAAATCACTGATTTATTTCCAGGAAATCATTAACGGCCAATGCAAACGTGTGAAATTTTAATGCATTCTTGGCAGGTAAATATTTCTGAGTTAGGCCACTGCATCTTACCCAGATGGTGCTCTAAGACCATTTATCGACAGTTCATGAAATAATTATTTATTATTGGAAACACAACAATGAAGACCATGAAAGCATCATTATCTGTAAAAAAATACAATGCCATGAAAGCATTGTTTAATATCTGAAACGTACTATGTTTTCTACCAGAAATTAAACATTGCAAATCTGGGTAGGGTTATACCTATATCAGGAATTTAAACAATGCTTTTATGAACGACCAGGTTTTCATGGTTTGTCAGAAAACACTAAAGACCATGAAAGCATTATTTATTATCTGAAAATGAACAAAATGCCATGAAAGCACCGTTTAGTATCTGTAAACAATACAGTTGTTACAACTTACTGTGACCTATCTATATTGATTGGTGCAGATGAGAAGACAAACTTGCAGACACTGATATAACAATAAACGTTTTATTTGTAAATAGTCAACATAACTTTTTTTTCTTTAATATGAAAAATAGCAACTTCCCGCAACTGAAACTTTTTTAATAGAACAGATTAACAAAAATACTGTATTTCTGTTGTTGGACCACTTCAATCAATGGCGACATCTGCTTCTTTCGCTGACCTATAGAGAAGCAAAAACAAACCATATATCAGCGACAACCAGTACAACACTAAAGTGGTAGTACTTCTTAAGTATTTCAGATGTTAAGGTCCCTTACTGCTGCATCTGTTTCGATAATCCCCTCACGTTATCTATAGTGAGCTTCATTTTCTTGCACATATTCATAAGTATTGGACAATCACTAAGAACTTTGTTGATCTGAAAAGACAACAGTTTCAGTTGTTGCTAATTTCAAAAAAATACATACTAACCATGATTTTTATCGCGGACTTCATGTGAGGTTTAAATTGCTCTCGCATCATGTCTCTTAGTGTCTTTGGGTATACTAATCTTTGTCGGAGCTTTGGGTTCTGAGATATATGAAAGAACATCACATTAGTTTAAGGACAATTAATTACCACGAACATAAAAATGTAGAAATATATCTCAAAAGTTACATTAAAAACCTTAACATTACCTTAGTATATGGCACAACCTTTGGAAGAGGAGTTCGGCAACTATAACAAAAGAAAATATGTTTTTAGTTTGACACGTGTATGCATTTCTGTGCCCACAAATATTAGCATAATGCTCCAATTCTCAAAATACTTAACTGGTGAAACTTACTTCAATGCCGTCATCCTCCTCCTCCTCGTCCAACTCAGAGTCTAAACTTAGGTTTACTGTACATATTTCTCCACCTCAGCAGCCATCACATTATCACCAGTTGTCACATTATCACCAGCTGTATGAAACAAACATGCTACTTCAGCTTCACTATCACTTGCTAACATGATTAACTTGTGTTTTCCTGCACAGGAAATGTCACCTTCTTCTGCAGTACTGCCAAACAGCGCCTCCACTCCACTACAAGTGTCTGCACAGCTCGTCCCTTCTCTACAGCGTGATTTCTTTTCCCCCACCTGCTCATCTGAGGAGCTAGAGGACAGACCCACCATTTGGGTGCGGTCATCTTGTGCAATGATGTGCCATGTGCGAATTTCTCGGACTGCGGACCGGCACTATGCCATGGACCCTTGCTGAGGCCGAGGGCATACCGCAGATAGTCACGGCCTAGATGTAACTCTGTTAGCTCGGGCTCCACAACATAGAACCGGTCCGCAGTCTCCACGCTGTGGCACATGTGTGCTACCTTGCATCTTTGGTCTTCCGGCAGGTTCCTTTCAATCTGTGAATGACAAAGAGAAATTGATCACGGTTGAGATGATCTGTAAACAAAAAAGCTTTACGATTGTTTCTGAAAGCATTATGTAATATCAGTAAAAACACTACACCATGAAAGCATTATGTAATATCAGAAAACACTAGAAGACCATGAAAGCATTATGTAATATCAGAAAATCTACTTTAACTTACACATGTCGAAACACCGCTCCTAATCTGAGACACAGTGAAGGCACAAGACATGCCACAGTCGAAGCACGTCTCCATCACCCTGTCATTCATCTTTTTCATTGGCATGCCAGAGGATGAGAAAAAGGCGTTCGTATACGAAGTAAAGCCAGGCAGCAGGGACCGTATGTTAGCAAAGCCCATGAACCATTTGTATTCTTTAAGGCTCAGGGCTATGTTTGCCCGACCAAAAGAAACAGATGTCTTATGGTCCTTTACCTATAAAGATAAGGTTCTCAGACATGACCTAGTCTGTACCTGTGTCCTGCATCGATGTCTCAGGGCACTCAGATGTGATGAAAACGGGAGCAAGTTATTGGGCACTCACATGGATAACAACCTTATCCCTTATGATCTCCACCTCCCTGACCTCCTTCGGGGTTAGATTGATGAGGACACTGCTGCGGTGGCCTGTGTTGGCAAACACGTACATTGCCAGTGCTCCAATTAACTTATTACAGAAACTTATGTTGTCTGTATCGCTTAAGAGATCCTCTGTAAGTGAAACACAACACGTGAGTGTGATGTTGACGAGAATGTCCTGTCTGTAAAATAAATGAGTTTTTACTTACCTGGATATTCAGGAACACTAAAAGACCATGGAAGCATTATGTAATATCAAAAAACACTAGACGACCATGAAAGCATTAACTTGCCTAGATATTCAGGCATTCTAGTCAAGAGCTCTGTGGACAGCTCTGCGAGTTCTGCCGGGCTGGGAATATTTTTTCTTTTTTGATCTTTGATATATTGCCTATGGCTAATTTTTTTGGAAACTGTATTTGATTGGCTTTTTAAATAACGCACAATGCTATTTACTTCCCGTTTACACAGATGGATACAGGGCATCTCTGTCTCTATCAAAGAATTGCAAAACTTAACAGCCAAAAGGTAATTTTTACTGTTGCAACTTCCATCCATCCATCCATTGACTTCCGCTTATCCGAGGTCGGGTCGCGGGGGCAGCAGTCTCAGCAGGGAAACCCAG
>JAODKE010000037.1:62976-74742 GCA_026779605.1 Mormyrus hasselquistii
TTTAACAACTCTGAGCTATTAGTTAAGTTCTCCCCAAGCAAGCTTGATGGGCTGAATGGCCTCCTCTCGTTTGTATAGTTCTTATGTTCTTATGATACGATATGATTTGATTCAGTTCGATAATGGGGTTGGTAGTTGAAATTTCACACAATCCTTTACATTTCAATAAATTTAAAAATATAATTAGCATTTTATCATATTTCACTGGGAACTGTAAGCAAAACCTAGTGTAGTCAAGTATCCTATAAAACAAGCAAAATAAAGTGCAATAAGGTAAAACTAAAAAACACTGCATGGACAGACATGTAGAATGAGGAAGATTAACACGACTGACTTCTGCGATAAAACAAGTATGTCAGTAATCTTCTTTGAGAGGTTTTTTTTTTTTTTTTAAGAAAAATTAAATGGTCAACATGTTCAGGAGATTGTGTGCGAGAATGATTTACCTACTATAAAAATGCAAAACATTTATATATTGAGTATTTATTATTATTATTATTATTATTATTATTATTATTATTATTAATAATAATAATAATAATAATAATAATAATAATTTCCGTTTGGGATAAATTAAGTATTTTTTAATCGAACTGGGATTTTTTTTATATACCTATCTCAAATCTTCCTTTCATTTCAAAGATCATGGAAAAGGTTGTAGCTCGTCAATTGTCTTTCCTACAAAAAAATAATAGTAATGAATTATATCAGTCTGGCTTTAGACCAAACCATAGCATACAAATTACTCTAGTCAAAGTAATGAATGATTTACTTATGGCTTCTGACCATGGCAGTATATCTCTGTTGGTATTACTAGATTTAACTGCAGCATTCGATACGGTGGACCATAATATCCTCTTGGACCAGTTAGAAGGTGTAGTTGGCATTACAGGGACAGCACTCTCTTGGTTCCACTCATATTTAACTGATCACTATCAGTAATCCCATGTGAACAATGAATCATCCAAGGCCACCAAAGTCAAATATGGTGTCCCACAGGGATCAGTAATGGGCCCACTACTGTTTACTCTATACATGCTACCTCTTGGTGAAATAATTAGAAATCATAGTGTTGGGTTTCATTGTTATGCAGACGATACACAGTTGTATATATCTGTTAACCCTGATGATATATCACTCCTATCTCGGTTGTCTATTAGATATCCGGTGCTGGATGGCAAAAAAATTTCTAAACAAAGAAAAAACAAAAATACTGGTAATTGGCCCCAAGGCTGCAAGAAATAAGTTTCACCACCTCAGCATTAGTGGCCTTCCTACACAACCTAACACAGTGGTTAGAAATCTTGGTCTTCTAGTTGATTCAGATCTATGTTTTGATGCTCACATAAGAAGTATTACTAGAACTGCGTTTTATCATCCACGGAACATAGCCAAGCTTCGTAAGATACTATCACTTTGTGATGCAGAAAAATTAATACATGTCTTTGTAACTTCCAGACTGGACTACTGTAATGCCCTCCTTTCTGGTTGCCTGTCTGGATCCTTACATAAACTTCAGCTGGTACAGAATGCAGCAGCCAGAGTTCTCACAAACACTAAAAAACTTGATCATATTACACCGGTTTTATCCTCCCCTCCAGCAGTGTTGGGAATAATGGCATTTAAGTATAACGGTGTTACTAACGGCATTATTTTTTCAGTAACGGAGTAACCTAATTAATTATTTTTCCCATACTTGTAATGCCGTTATCGTTACTGAGAATGTTAAGTAGCGTGTTACTAAAATTTGGTTAAATGACGCGTGAGATGTCAAGCTTTGGCTTTATCAGCTGCCTGATGAGAGATTAACGGCGCTATAAATAAACGCGTTACTTTTTTCAGTAACAAATAATCAAATGAATTACTGTTTCCCCCGTTACCGACAATAAAATTTGCATTATATAACTGAGAATACTGAAGCGGTTTTCATGCGAGCAGCGCCTCTCTCAGCCATATAGGACCTCTCTTTCTCTGGGGTGTGTGTGTTCGAGGCCGGCGCAGGACACAACCAGTGATGATGATTGGTGTGTCTATAAACGTGGTGTAACTGAGTAGTGCGGGTGTTTATTATTCGCACACACCAACATCCAGGAATCACAACGATGGCAAGTCCAACAAGTTCAAAGGTAGCTTTTGCAAACTGGAAGTACAGTATAAGCACTACTTTCAGAGTTGAAAGCCAAAAATGTTTATGTAACGTGCAACATATGCCCAGAAAAAAAAGAGTCTCTCTGAGCCTCTCAAGGTGTGGGATATCTGTTAGTACCTAGAGTAGAAAGGGCTTTCTCCTATAGAGCTCCTCAACTATGGAATAGTCTTCCACCGGATGTGTGGATTTCAGGCTCACTCTCAATATTCAAGTCTAGACTAAAAACACACCTGTTTAGTTTAGCTTATAGGGACACTAGTTTTAGCTCTAGCTAACTCCTCACTCCCAGTTAAACCTATAGTGTGAGGTGTAGAGCTGGGTGGAGATCGGTGCCATTGGGTTTGGAACAACTGAATTGACAGTGCTGTCACTCTAGCTTCACAATCGCTTGTGGGATTGAAGTGCTGACATTTCAGGGACTCCCCAAGCCTGCATTCCCACTTGCCTCTCCCTCCTACTCATGCTGCCATAGCCATATCTGCCAGAGTCTGCACATTGCACTTCATATTGCACTCACCTAACTTTTAGCACTGCCTATAGTCTCCCCTACTTTGACTAATTGCATATTTAATTTCCTCTACTCTTCCTGGGGGGTGCTGCCTGGAGACCATAATCTATCAAGATGTCCAGCACACCCTGCAACATTGTGACGTCGCCACTACCAATAACGTCTGTGCATCCAGCTCGCCGTTCTGCCTGTGTCATATCTTCCATGTATGACCCGCTGCCTCTGCTGGTTGCCAGGCGATAGGAGGAAGCGTTGGCACCGGCTTGTTATCTTCCCCCTACTTCCTCTTTGTGTGTCAAATTTTATTGTTTGGACCGTATGACATGGCACTTAGCCATCTCTCCAATTTGACTCTCCCTGCCACCCCGTGGAGGATGGGCTCCCCCTTTGAGTCTGGTCCCTCCCAAGGTTTCTTCCTTCTCAGGAGTTTTTCCTTGCCACTGTCACCTATGACTTACTCACTGGGCGCTTTGAGTTGGGATGCTGTAAAGCACTCTGAGACGATGTAATGTTGTGATAATGCGCTGTACAAAAATAAATGTTTGTTGTTGTTTGCTGATTTTAGTTCCTTCACCTTTCTCTCTCGCTTTTCGGAGGGAAGTTAATGTTGTAGTTTTTATGAACAGTATGAAAATGCCGCTCCACATTTCCCTTCTTCGGAATAGCAATGGTAGACTGATAGATGAAGCAAATGCACTTTGAATATGACATTGTCAAAAAAGTCCTCCTTCCATTCCATATGGAAGTGGTAGGTTAGTAGAAATAAATTGGAGGCGACTCTGTAGCTTTCTAGATTTTTGCAGCAGCTGGCGCAGTTGAACGCTCATCCATATTCTATTTTTTTTATGCCATATGATCTACCCAGACTAACTCTGCGATTGACCAGTAGATCACAATCGACATATTGAGCACCTCTGGTGTAGACCATGTATACGTCGTACAATTGAGTTGATCAGTACAACTGTTGAAAATGTTTCCTTTGTACTTTTGTCAGTTAAAGATTCACGTGAATCATATCACAGATGTTTGTGTTAATTGCATTATAGAAAATATCCCAACTTTTATGGAAATCGGGTTTCTATAATTATCTTGTCCAATCTGCTGATGATCTTCCTTGGTTTAAAGAGAAGTATAGCATCAAATAAATGCTGGAAGACATGCTGGGGATAACAGCTTAGACAAACCAGTGAAACCCCTTTTATAAGGAAAAGTTCTTCACACAGAAATCTCCTATGGATAATTGACTTATCTAGCCTTTACTACATTGATTGGTTAACACTGCCTTGTTTAGTAATACTGACATGTGTCTCCTTGCCAAGATCATTTTTTAAATTGCATTAACTGTAATCTTATTTATCTATTTCTTATTGTTCTTCCTCCTGAAAAGATTAGAAAATTGTAATGTCGGGTTAGATTAATTCCATCACTGCTTTGTAAACTATTTACATCGCTTGCCTTTAGGACACTTTCTAAGTTACTATTGTTTCGGCCATTTGAGGGAGTCAGGATTTCTCTAGCAGGCAACTCTGTGTCTCCCCCTCCTCGCAGGGTTGCCAAGGGTTCCCTTCAAGTGAAACACATACTTGGAAAGAATGACTCTTTATTAAGTACATGTTGTTTCAAGGAATTTTAGACGCATATCTGTTTAACCATTCCTACGTGTCGTAATTCTATAATACTGACAGAGAGGAAGTTAATGAGACAACTGTTTCTGATGATAGGAGGGCAATTTGAAAATTGGTATTTGATCATCTCTCAGTGGTTAAAATAACCTTGCTCAATGTGAAGGGTGGGAAAATATAAAATGAAAAAAGAGCACATATTGTTTCTTTACAAGAAACCCATCTGAGTACTATGAAACACGAGAAGTTAAAGAAAAGGGGCTTTTACAAAATTTATTATTCTTCATATAAATCTGGCCAGAGGAGGCGGGTTGCAATATTGATAGCTCACAAGGTACCGTTTGAATTTTTCACAGAAAAAGGAAGATATATTTTAGTATCAGGACAGATGGAGAGATCCTCTTAACATTGTTTAATGTTTATGTCCCCCCTGGCACTGGTTTTACCAGAAAATGTTTAGTATGATGTATTGACATGTGGAAGAGAGTTGAATGTGCGTCAAACCCAGACTAGATTCAACAAATGGGACAAGACAAAAAACACAGCCATTGCATAGAAAGCTTAATATTTTGATGAGAGAGTTTGGAATAATAAATGTTTGGAATAATTTATTTCCAAATGGGCATGATTATACTTATTACTCCAACTCCCACTCAGTATACTCACTGACTAATTACTTTTTTTATGTTCAAGAGAGACAGACATAGAGTGAAAGATTGTGATATTGGCAGAATTGACCTTGCACACCATGCTGCAATCTCATTATTAATCCAGCTGAATAATAAAAGTAACAATACAATATGGAAGCCAAATTCTGGACTCCAGATAATGGACTGGAAAAAATATGGGATACACTAAAAGTGGTACTTAGCACTAGAGGTCGACCTATATATTGGCCGGTCGATATATCGGGCCAATATTTAGCATTTTTTAATGTATTGGCATCGGCCGATATCCGAGTGCACTACGCCGATTTACAGACAGGCACGTCTGCGGGCAGCCCAGTGTTATTGTTGCTGTGGAACATGCTGCCTTGTGTAGGACCCCAGCCAGAAGTTTTGGAAGAGTCCAGGGAGAAAAAAGTGAGGCTAAAATTCAGATTTTTCAATGACCTGTTTAACTGGTTTGCTATGAAATGTTGCTAAATAATGCTAAGGATCGTTGATTCTGACAGAGGTAGTTTTGTGTGCTTGTTGGTGGGTTCACAGATGTTTTTTTAATCGTTAATAATCATTTTAATTATTACCATATCAGCCAAATGTTATCAGTTCTGTTTTTTTCTTGTATTGGAAAGTTTCACTCTGTGTGTGTGTGTGGGGTGGAGCAGGCAGCTCTTTCAAACACTGTTGCGTTACTCTGCCCCGATCACAGACAGCGCCGTCCTCAAGCTGCTAAGAACAATACATGGCGGAGAAAACTGTTTGTTCGAAAGCGTGGTTACCATTCACTTGAGCTGATGCTCACAATGGTCCGTCTGTGCAACTTTTTTGCATTTCAGAGTGGAAATTCAAACAATTTGTCAGACGTCTAGGTAAGAAGTGCACGACTTTGCGCAGTTCGTTTCCTCATTAAACATGTCTATCCTTTATACGGGCTTATACATCGACAACATCACATTTACTAGGGGCTTATGTTGTCCTTGCACACAAGGCTGTGTTATACGACAGTCATTTTATTTTATTTTCCGCAATCGCTAGATTCTATTTATGAATTAAGCTGTCTGCTAACAACATAAACATGTTAGGGAAAGGTTTTGGGCCTTGTACACTACTCATCATACCATGATGCACTTAGTTAATAGTGTTTTTTTTTCTAAGTGTAATCGTTTTAATGTGCATGGAATACTGGAATTGTAGAATGAATTGAAGATGAAGGCACGATAATAAAAATGCTAACCTTGCATTTTTGTTCTGTTTTAGTAATTGCTGTCTGATGCCTGAACAAAAATCTAATCCTGTATGGCAGCATTTCACAAAGCCAACACCAGGAAAAGCCAGGTACAATATTTGCGGCAGGCTGGTGAGCTTGGGAGCGGAAGGAGGAGTTTGCTGCTAAAGAGATTCTGATGCTGCTGTGTTTATTGTTTATAAGTTTAAGTTGTTTACAAATTGTATTGTGTTTTTGTTATTTAAATTTACACAAGTCAGTATTCAATAAATGCTAAGTGGAGAAATTTTGTATATCGTTTGTTATTATTAGTGTGATATTTTATCATGCAAATAGAGGGGAAAACATTTTTTGGCGAAAATTGGACATCAGCATATATCGGCCATCGGCTGACCCTGACTCCTGACTAAATATCGGCATTGGCTATTGAAAAACCCATATCGGTCGACCTAGACTTAGCACATATAAAAAAGGGTATGATTAAAGCTTAATTTATAGTTAATGTTGCCTCATTGCGGCTGGTTTGTGAAACAATAAGAACAACTTTTACGATATGTTTCAATGTTCAATCTTTTTGATGTTTTTTTATTGCTTTTTTTATTTGGGCTAATCGAAATTAATTTCAGGATAACAAAATCTGAATAATCTTCACCTGAAGGGCTACCAGGGATTTAGATGATTAGGGATTTTTACGAGCCCAGCAAACACAAGTAGGAACAGTTGTAAACATAAGTCAATGTGTAATCAGTATTAGCTGTAACTCACAGCCACAGTTAGCATGCTTTCCATGTTGAACTTAGTTGAATTTAGTTTTTAACTGTGTCATTAACTGTGTTTTAATTGGTTTTACTGTGCTTACTGAAGCAAAAATGATAGACTGAACAGTACATGAATAATGTGTGTGTTTCATTACAGCCCTACCCCCTAAACTTAAATAAGGAGACCAAGGAGGTGAACAACAAGTCCATGTTCTCAGCTTGATGATGATAAAAACAGGATGCAAGACTGGCAGGGCTTTGAAATGGATCACGCTGTGAGCAGCCAGTGAGTACAATTATGTGTACACATGAGCATATGTATGCTGAGGCTGCCTCTGGAGAAACTCACCTGCTCCTGTGCCCGACTCAGCATGCAGATGGCATTCACATCGAAGGGGTTTTCAGCCAGCCGCTTCTGTGCCGCTGCCCTCTCACTCACAGCTAGTGTGATGTCCACAGGCTAGAGGAAAGGACACTATCAGCTACAGCACATGCATATACATCTCCCTTCCGTATGGAAGAAAGACCACCTCCCATCAGGAACAGCACATGCATACACATCTCCCTTCCACATGGAAGAAAGTGTTCTCAATTTTTTCCATGGCTGTACATTCACCCAAGTTCATTATCTTTTTAAATCAGCTTCCTCAAATCAAATGCCCACCGAGCCAGTGTACAAATACTGAGTGAAGAGCAGAGCACCTTCATATAACTTGAGGGAGTCTCACAGCACTGATGGCCACTAGTCTACTAGTAAGAATCCGCTCTGAAATTGTCTAGAATAGCAAGTAGTGGCCAGCACACATGCACCCACGGCAAAAACCTTTAAAGCTCCTCCCTAGACCCCACCTCCCCCCACCAAGGAAAATCTAGAAAACAACATACCATTACAGCTTGACTCACAATGATGGCCATTTGGTTTAATGTTGATAGTATAGAAATGCAATAAATAACTCAAACTTGACCAACACATCAGAATCAACATTCAACTTCAGAATATGCACCTTATATGCAACTAAGTACAAACATAAAACCAGTCACAAGGAGCAAGAATGCCCTGTATTTTAAGATGGCATTCACCTGGATTTCCTCCTTGCAAGCAGCTCAGTAATATCATTGAAATCCAAGGCTTGTGAGTGACAGAAAGTTAAGTCTGGATTGACATGCTGTAGAGCATAGCTCATTTTTCATTTTGGATAAATTGGCAGTCACCCACACAAAACCATGTTTGGTCATCATTTGCAGCTTTCCAATAGGTGACTGAAACTGCAGGCATTCCTTAGCCAGATCTTCATCTAGGGGTGTGCTTCCCAAATGCTCCTGTTAGCAACTTACATTGGAGCCATTCAATTGCAACAATTACAATGATAGCAGCAACACCTTTGGGAAATATACCCAAGGTTGTTAGAGTAAGCTTGCTTCTCAGCCAAGGGAGCATGCTCACTCACAATATTGATGAATAAAGAATGGTACCAAAACATCCTCCGAGAGAAACTTCTCCCAACCATCAAAGAACAGCTTGGTGACGAACAATGCCTTTTCAAGCATGATGGACAACCATGCCATAAGGTAAAAGTGATAACTAAAGGGTGTGGGAAATAAAACATTGACATTTTGGGTCCATGGCCAGGAATTTCCCCAGACCTTAAAAGAACTTGGGGTCATTCTTCAAGAGGCGGGTGGACAAACAAACACATCATTTTTATTTAGTTATCATCTCGTTTTAGTCAGAAAATAAAGGTCGTTGATGATAACTATGCCAACAAAATTAACACTGGGTTACGCTGACCACTGAAAAAATCCGAGGCTCCTGGTCTAAGTTAGTTGGCTATAGCAGGTAAACAGGAGACCAAAGTGCACACTACTGCATAGTCTCATCCAAAAAAGGACACTGATGGTCTTCATAAATGGGTGACTGGTTCAAGACTGCCCTAGACAATTGAAGGCCAAAACTGGTGTAGTATCTAAGACAGTCCTGGGCCTTTTAATAAGACTGCACAACAAAGTTTTTGTTTCTTGAACACTGTTGGGAGTTCCTTTATAGATATCCAAATTTTCCCACCACATACCGTTTCATTGAAATCTTCAGAAAGACAATGCCGTTTGCTGTCCTGCTGATATGACAAGAACAGAAAGACCATGTGATAGACTGTTACATCTGTTTGACGAATGTCTCTGGTTTCTCTGCCAAAAACAAGAAGTCAGTTGAATACCCTAATCTATCTTCAGTAATAAGACCAATGCCACTTGACAACAGTCTTCCAATTCCAAAACCACCAGAGGAATTTACTTTAGACAAAGCAGGTCAAGAAATTGCAATGCAGGTAACTAGGTAACTAGTACGACAACGATACGGATTTTGAACCATGGATGTGATCTAACACAGCCAGAATTAAAACATCTGGTCAGAGATTTGTGTCTGTCAAAAGCAAAAGCCGAATTGGTGGGTTTGAGACTGCAGGAATGGAGTTTGCTGTCACCAGGTAGGAATATTTCTGCTGAATACTGTTGGACACTGCAGCGTGATGCACCTCACACTGAATACGAATGAAAATTAAGAACAAAACACTTCTAATTATGTTGAACTTAATATCATATGAGAAACATAAACACGATTAAATATGTTATTGCCGGTAAGCGGTTAACTGTTTATTTCACAGAGATCCTATGTGATGCAGCAAAACCAAAACTATATTTGTGCATACCCACCAGTAGGAGTGTAAGAAAAAAATCAATACATGTGAGTATTGCGATATTTCATTTTGCAATACAGTATCAATTTTCAAAAACACAACATTGATTTTTTTAATTAACAGTTTACATATATTCGCAGAACAGAGTGGCATTCTGTGTGTTGTTTCTCACCTCTGGACTGCTATATGGCTGTGCTCAGTATGACGCACCAATTGCCTAATAGTAGTAGTAAAAGTCTGGTCAGTAGCAACATTAGCAGCGATGGCTGAATCAGAACGTTTTAAACCGGCTCCTACAGCATACCGAGCTTAAGTGTGGAATCATTTTGGTTTCCATGGTAAAGAAGGCACGGATAGACAAAAGCCATGTCGTTTGCAAACTGTGTTTGGCCAAAATAAAACACTTGGGCAACACCACAAATCTTAGGATACATTTAGCAAGACACCGCTCCGATGTACAGCTAGCGGAACAGCAAATGGCTAAACAAATCGATCCCTCTCAACGCACATTGGAACAAATTCTCACACCAAAGTTACTACCGACCTCAACTCTACAATTAGCACTTTATTTAATTTGCAAAGATATGTGCCCTCTCAGTGTCATTGAAAAAGACAGTTTTCGTTTTATGGTGCAAACATTGGAGCCTCGTTACACTATACCCTCCTGGCAGCACATCACTGATGTTGTACAGCTTGGGCACAGCAACAAGGTCAAAACAAAAGTACTGGAATGTCTGGGCTCAGCTGAGAAGGTGGGTTTGACGTGTAACGCTTGGACTTCCAGGGCAACAGAATCGCACGTGACTAACAGCGCATTATATAACAAAAGAGTGTAAGCTGGACTCCTACGTACTTCGAAGAGCGATGCATGACAGTCACACAGGAGCGAACACTGCAGCATTACTGAGGGAGGTCGTAATTGAATGAGGATAGGAAGCTAAAGACTCTGTCCTTGTGACGGGCAAAGTGCCTAATATGAATGTTGCGGCTAGACTCACAGGCATGACTTACATAAATTGTTTTGCACACAGCCTTAATCTCACCTCGCAGAAAGTGCTGAAATTGAAAGCACTGGATAAACTACTCGGCAGGATTAGACGTATTACTAACTTTTTCAAACGCAGCACCATATCCAGCCGCCAGCTATAACACAAAAGGACCTGCTCCAGTTACCAAAACACAAGTTAATCACAGACGTTGTCACTAGATGGAAGAGTTTACGATATGGTTGAAAGATTATTAGAACAGCAACCAGCACTCCTTTCAGCAGAGATCAGAAAGAGTGAAAAGGATATCTTCACACTAAGTGAAGCTGACATCACATGTGCCGAGGAATTGTTCAAAGCACTGAAGTCAACGAAGGATGCAGTGCAGTGTAATTAGCACTGTCACAGCTACAAGTTTCTAAAAATGGCCACGAACTGCCTTCACAAGGTGGGGGACATCATTCGAGGGTCCAATAAAGCCCCCAGGGCCCAAGTCATAATCCAGATATCACCACCATGTTACTTGTCTGTTATCATTGATTACCAATAAAATACTCATACTATCATATGAACCGTATTAGCTCAGTAAATGTGACCCTAAAATAGCCCCTCTATAAGGTGTGTAGTTAAACAAAACTGATTTGCAATAACCCAACGTATAGTAGATTGGGACATGTATAGTTTTTGTCCATTAAAATAACATCATATTGATCAGAAATACGGTGTAGACATTTGTTAATGTTGTAAATGACTATCATAGCTGGAAACCACTGTTTCATTAATGGAATATCTACATAGGTGTCAGAGGTGTAAAAAGTACTCAGAAATGTTACTCAAGTGAATGTACAAGTAATGAGTGAAAATTTTACTCAGTTAAAAGTAAAAGTACTCAGCCAGAATCACACTTGAGTAAAAGTAACAAAGTAAAGCATTAAAATTGTACTTGAGTATTAAAAAATTAAAAGCAAGAATGAAAACTAGAGATTTTTGTTCACGCTTTTAATCTCTAAAAACATGAAGTGAATGAACCACATATAAGCTTTTATCCTACTTTAGAACTGTTTAGATTTAACCATTTAATTATCGGACAAGGCACACCTAATGCAAATATGCAACATGCTACTCAAAGTTGTAAAACCTCTGATTTAACTTAAGCAGAAGGC
>JAODKE010000037.1:82701-97248 GCA_026779605.1 Mormyrus hasselquistii
GTTGTCTGCAAATTTAACCAGTTTACTGTATGTATTGGTGTTAATATCATTAATGTAAATTAGGAACAATAGTGGTCATAAAATTGAACCCTGGGGTACCCTACTATGAACGCAGGCCCACTGTGACATTGTGCCTCTAATAACTACTTGTTGCTTCCTGTCAGTTAACCAGTTTTCGATCCAAGCTGCCACAGTTCCTAAAATCCCTGCAGCTTTGAGCTTAAGCAAGAGCCATTTGTCAATTTCATTTGTAGTTTCCTCAAAGAACGGAAGTAGATTTGTTAAACAGGATCTACCTCTCCTAAATCCATGTTGGCAGAATGGTAGATGTTATTTGCATGCAGGCATTCTACCATTTTCACTTGCGTTATAGCTTCCATTATTTTTCCAGTAATGCTAGTTAAACTGATCCTATAGCCAACCTATTCAAATCTGGCCATCGATTCCAAATCCAGGCATTGTTTTCAAGTCTCCCAGGTAGTTAGCGCAATAATTTCTGGTTTCACAACTAGCTCTCAGGTAGAGAAAAGCTGCAAAAACAGCAGTGCTCGGCCATTGATGTGTTAATTTGTTGATTAATCACAATTATTTCATGCCTATATTTATGCCTGCGACCTGTGGTTGCACATCCTGTTCTGGGCTCCAGTGCATGTCCCACATTGGTTAACCTATGCTAGCAAGCTGGTCTCACTACGGAGGGCAGCAGAAATGGATTAATCTGTTTGTGTTAACCTAGCATTAGAGTGAATACTTTTTAAAAACAAAGGTAAGCAGCAAAACTGTAATGACATGTTTATCAGTGCCTGTATTCTGCTTGCCATTTATATTTTATTTTAAATATGACCAATAAAGTTATGTCCAATGACATTTTTGTGGTGTTCTTGACTTTTTTCCTTTCTTAAACACCTAAATTACTAGTGTATTGTGGTAATGAAAAATGATTATTACTGATCACATAAAACATTACATTTTTGTGGAGATAAAAACAGTGAATATGAAATATTAAGTTTAACCAAACATGCTTACATCTGTGATACACTCAAAATAGTGAATGTGGGCGTGTCAGACAGTGCAGTGCAGGTTGTTTGACACGTCGACAATACAAAATCCACGTCAACAATGTTTTTTGTAGTTGATGTTGTCGATTACGTTGACTAATCATTGCAGCCCTACTTATATCCCCTTTATTGAATATGGAAGTTATATTAGCATGCTTCCAATCTGAAGGTACCGCACCCGCAGATAACGATTTCTGGAATATTAAAGTTAAAGGTTGGCTAATAATATTCCTCATTGGTTTAAAAAACCATTAAGATGCCATCAGTCCACAAAATCGTTTTTTTTTTTTTGCGTGCCAATTCTGCCTACTATGACTTCGGGCCGCTACTCCCGCCGCGCAGCAGCATAATGTGCGTACTTCCGGCATCCTAGTTCTTTGTACTTACGCATACCCTTAAAACAACTTACGAACATTTCAAGTTACGAATGGCCATTCGGAGTGCATCTCGTTCGCAAGTAGAGGAGTGTCTATATTTTGATGACATGATTTTTGTACATTCTGGACTATTGTGCAGACAGCATAAATTTGCAATAAAATTCAGGTTTTGGTCCAAATAACATGCTTTAATACTACTTTCAAAAAAAGTTATAGGTTTTAGCCAACCTGATTTTAATCTGACCACAGCCAGTTTTCTGTATTGAAAAAAAGACATGATATATATATAATCTCTGTTTCCTCTTTGTCACTTATGGACAACTTCATGAGAATGGCTCTTGCAGGTTCACAACTGACCGTATCTTTAACATGCTCATCAAGCGTCATCTATGTGTACACCATTTATAGTTTGAATTTTTTAACAAATGTTTATCCTAGCAGTATATTCAGTTGATACGGCAACTAATGCATTGGAGTGGAGTGGATTTCACTTTAATAAATGTTTTGTTTTTATTGAATTTTGGCTTTCCTGACATGACAACCACAGTCAAAGACTGGTTGGCATAAGTTTTCATTTATTCTCACACTTGAATAAAATACTTCTTTCTTATTATATTGATTACTCAATCATAAAAATAATCAACAGAATACTTGATTATAAAAATAACTGATAGTTGAGGCCCTGCTATTTTTTTTATAAAATGGTGATAACACCCATATGGTTTTCAAAAAAAGCATGTAATAAAATTGTTTAGTAAACAGGACTACCTCAAGTACCTCTTTCTAAAACTAAAAGCAAAAAAATAACTTACCATGAACAGCAGAATATTCGCAATAAGGCAAACACGCCAGACAAGCACACTTTTCAAAATTGAAAACCAACCACTTGAATCATCTTCTCAACTTGACTGTTTAATTAATCCTGTTCTTACAAAGTCTAGTAATAGGTCTACCAATCCCAAATGTGAAGATTTTCCAATCCACAGAAGTGAAACATCAACTATTAGGTTGAATCTAGCACCATGTCAGCATATGAACTTCAAGATCCCAAAACCTTTAACTTTACATGAGGAAACACTGGAGAAGTTTGTCCTGGTTGATGCTGAGATGCTTGGCAAAGTCATCTCACAACTGAAATCAACCTACTCTTTAGATTCCATTCCCATATCCATTTTGAACATTACCAAAGATTTACCTTACCATTATTTATTATTCTCTTCAGATGGGTGTCTTCCCTAATGCCTGTAAAACGGCCATGGTTAAACCCCATTAAGAGAAACCATTTATATGCCACATGTTTTAATAACTACAGACCAGTATCCAATCTGATCTGCTATTTTAAGTAAAATTTTAAGAGAAGCTTGCTTTTAATCAGTTAAATTGTTTTATGAATTCTCACAATATTTATGAAAAATGCCAATCTGATTGTCAGACCAACTACAGTACCAAGACAGCACTAGTCAAGATTGTACATGACCTCAGGTCCAATATGAATACAAGAATAAGCTCAGTACTAGTACTACTGAATGTTCATCTAAAAAGTCCTATTACTTTTTAATATCTACTTGCTGCCACTTGAAGACGTCATCAGGAGACACAGCATCAATTTCCATAGTTATGCCTATGATAAATAACTTTACTACACTATGTCCGCTGATGACCCAAGGCCAAATGATGTGCTTTTTAACTGCATTTCGAAATCAAGTTATGGATGGCCAAAAACATTCTACAGCTCAATCAGGACAGAGATCTTGGTGAAGCTGAGAGAGAGAAACTGTGAAATACAAGCACGACTAAGAGTCAAGCCCAGAATTATTCAAACCCCTGACAAATTTTGACTTTTATTCAACCAGCAAGTTTCTTCTTGATTGGAAACGATACAGGCGTCCCCCAGAAGACGATGTACATTTTGGAAAAAATATTTCTCAGCTTTTATTTACATTTGAACAAAAAGTGGCAAGTCCAATATTATTCATACGTATTACAAACTGTCACAGTCTATGGGAAAATCCAAATTTCTATACCATTCCAAATAGTCCAAGCTGTTCGAAAGCATCCTAATTTCCCTGATTCATTGGGAACAGCCAGGAGTTTTAATGAACTCAACAGGTGAAAAACAGCAGCTCTCTGCAGTTGGTTTGTAGACAGTCATGGCAAAGACAAAGGAGCTTTCTCAGGACCCGCGGCTGCGCATTGTGGCTGCTCACAAGTCAGGAAAGGACTATAAGGCCATATCTAAATGTTTTCAAGTTCCAGCGGCTACAATGCAAAGTATTATTATAAAATACAAGACGTTCCACACTGTGGAAAATCTGAGGAAGTGGTCGGAAGCCAATAGTAACACCTGTGCTGGCTAGGAGGATAGTGAGAGAGGTGAAAAAGAATCCAAGGATCACCATGGAGGCCATCCTGGTGAATCTGGGCTCTGCTGTGGCAATGTCTCAAGGCAGACCGTCCAACGAACACTGCACAATGCTGGGTTCCACGGACGCAGACCAAGGAGGACGCCACTTCTCCAGATAAGGCGCACAAAAGCCCGCTTGGCCTTTGCAAATGCTCATCTGGACAAAGAAGACTTCTGGTCTTCTGTGTTATGGTCAGATGAAACAAAAATTGAATTGTTTGGCCACAATGATGTATCCTTCATTTAGCGTAAAAAAGGAGAAGCCTTCAACCCTAAGAACACCATTCCCACTGTCAAACATGGTGGTGGGAACCTAATGCTTTGGGGATATTTTTCAGCCAATGGACCAGGGAACCTAATAACAGTAAACGGCACCATGAAAAAAGAGCAATACATCAAGATTCTCAACAACAACATTAGGCTTCATTCTCTGCAGAGAAACTTGTCCTTGGGCATGACAACGACCCAAAACACGCAACAAAGTGGCGAATAAATGGCTAGCGGACAAAAACATTAACGTTTTGCAGTGGCCCAGCCAAAGTCCTGACTTGAATCCCATTGAAAATCCGTGAAGGAAGCTAAAGATAAGGGTGATGGCAAGGAGACCCTCCAACCTGAGAGAGTTGGGGCTCATCGCCAAAGATGAATAGACAAAAACACCAGTGGAGACATGCAAAAAGCTGGTCAGCAATTATAGGAAGCGTTTGATTGCTGTAATAGCCAATAAAGGGTTTTCTATTGATTATTGAGAAGGGTATGAATAATTTTGGTCATGCCACTTTTTATTCAAATGTAAATAAATGCTGAAAAATATTTTTTTCCACAATGAAGCCTGTTGTACATCGTCTTATCTTCTGGGAGACATTCATTTCCAATCAAAGCAGAAACTTGTTCGTTCCGCGCTACGTGACAGAATGACTGATTTATTGAAAGACGCACCTCTGGCTCGTCCTGCTGCACGAGGTGGCGTATTGGCGAGAGCTGCCGGAGATCCAAGAGGATCCCAGCTTATTTGCCCTCGCAGAGCAGAGCTGGGACCTCCTGCAGGGGGTTACCCCACTTACAAAGGCGCACACAATGGCGGAAGTGCGCGCCGTCCTGCAGAAGCTCGTTGACCGGGTAAAGAAGCTGCGCCAGCCTCACGTAGGCACAGAGGCTACCCCGCCGTCACCTGCCTGCCCGATGATCTTCGTGGGGGCTTGCTACCTCTCCCCAGCCTCTCTCCCGAGGAATGTCAGGAGGAATACCTCCTGACTCAGCGACACCTGGGGATCGTCACAGCTCTGCAGCTACCATCAGCCTCCATATTTCAGGGCGGCCGCCTGGAATATGAGGGGTTCAGGGTGGTTTTTGACCTCACCGGGAAGCACCCAACCTGGATGCACTGCCGCAAGTGCCCGACCTCCCGCTTGCTGGGTGGCACCGCCCGCTGCTTCTGTTCCTGCCACAGGGCCGATGGCCTCTGTCCCCGAGGAGGTCCCGGACTATCTCTCCATCACTCCCCCTCCCTCCGGGGTAAGAGACTCGGGTAGGGGAAGGACTCCTCCACCATCACCCCAGCGTCAGGGATCCCGGCCAAAACCCCGCCTGTCGGTGTCCCGTAAGGGCAGGGGACACCTTCGCAGGGATCGGGTCCCGCCCACCCTGCCCCCTGGCTCGCCCGCTCGTCCCTTGGCCATGGCTCAGTGGCTGCCTGCGGGTCTTGCGGCGCCTCGTCGGCCGCCTCTGGGCCCGTCTGCTTCGTCTGGGTGTCAGACGGCGCCATATATATATATATATATATAAAATCAAAGACTGACTGACTGACT
This sequence comes from Mormyrus hasselquistii, assembly GCA_026779605.1. NCBI lineage: Eukaryota > Metazoa > Chordata > Actinopteri > Osteoglossiformes > Mormyridae > Mormyrus > Mormyrus hasselquistii. The sequence goes on from JAODKE010000037.1 coordinate 88,349, forward strand.
GGAAACAGGTATAAGTATTTTGCACACTGAAAATCATGGATCATAGGGCGCTTTTCCACCACACAAAGTACAGTACTTTCGCTTTTCCATTGACTTCCGGTCGAGTACCAGTACTGAAATTTCGAGTACCAAAAGTGCCAAACCAGCTGGTGTACTTCTTTCGTACTTCGGTACTTTGGGGTGGGACTTGCGAACGCATTTGCTGTCGATTGGTTATGCAAATAGCCTGCCGCTGAAACACAAAATACAACTGTGATCTTTTGAAACACACAGCAAACAGCGAGACGCGAAATAAAACCAGTAGAAACAAAAATATAAAATGGAAGGACAGACAAACGAGGAAACACAGGCTTTAATCGCCATATCTTTGGATGATCCGGCGGGATTTGGATGACAACTCGAAATAAAAAAGTTTCTGCCGTTCTGGGCAATTCAGTTTCTCTCTGTTTCCCCTGTCGCACGCTGATTTGTGCACGGTGCAGGTTACAATCCTGCTATACTGCTGTCCACTGCTGCATTATGATCCCACATATGAACTGTGACCCAGCTGAATTACAATCCCCCAAGCAATGTAGCCCAGCTGCATTCTCCCTCAGGTAAGCGCTTTACCGAGCATGAGACTCTGCACCAGACTCCAGTCCAGATTCGGAGGTACCCTCTCTCTCCTCCTTGTGCTTCTTCTTCTTGCTTTTGTGTCGCTTGTGCTTTTTGTTCTTCTTGTGGGGCGTCATGCTGCCCTCCTTGCTGAGAGCCATGTCCACACTGGCTGTGTTCTCTGTAAAGCCAGCTTGTGTTAGCTATAAAATACTATATTTGTATTTGTAGGTAGTGTAATGGTTTAGAAGCAGGATACATGAAAAATTCTTTAGCCTGATATAAAATTTGCTGTGCATTTTACTAGACAAGCAATCTAAAAGATGTAAGAATTCCACTTACTGTTCCACCTCTGAGAATCGCTTTAGTTTACCCAGTAGATTATAAAGTACCACATATCACTAAGTCCTTGCTGACGGCCACAAACAAAGTGACTGTTTTCTCTGCAAAGTCAGCTTGTTCTTATCAACAATGCGGGTCATGTCAACTACCAGATTAAATGTCTCATTGCCAGGACGCTGTGTATACTTTGCTTGCCACCAAAAAAATCCAGAGAATGAGAACCTTTCAAAAATAATTACCTACAGGAGTACCTAAGTCTTATAAATTAGACATTTCTTGGTCTTAACAACAATTAACTGAGGAAAAACAACACTGATCTCTTTTTAAAAACAAAGCATTTTTAAAGAAATTGAAGAGGTCATTTGCCTTTGCCCATAACTAAAAATACAGATAACTCACCTGTCTGCGCATTTTCAGAACATTTTGCCACTTCAGCAGAACATGGGTGTTCATATACATCACCATGATTCTCCATTACCAATGCAACCTCTTTTCCAAAGCCTGTTTTCGCCACAGAATACGGCACACTGCCATTTGAATGTCCCTCGGTGGTCACTCTGCAACATACAGCACAATATAAACCAATAAGGGCCCTAGCGTGTATGTTCCAGGGATGGACACTGCTGTATGGAAACATTGTGAATACCACAGAGATAATGCTGAGCAAAAACAAGTAATTTGTCGGCACGGCTTTGTGTCTTACAACTGGCAGCAAAACCACCAACTTAAGACTGTTGGTAGATAGCAAAATAAAATTTGGGTAGAGTTCATTTAGGGGAAATGTAATTTCTTTTAATTGTATTGAAATATATTGCAAAAATTTCAAATATTACAATGTGAACCGTATCTAGTTTCATTTAGCTATTAATACACACAATATTTTTACAAGAAAACTATTATATGGTTATTATGTATTATCTAAGAATGTGGCGCCAACTTTATTTTAACTGATTATCTTGAGACAATGTAAATTAAGCAAAATGATTAAAAGAAAAGTAATGACAGTTTAGTATACTCTAAGATACTGAAATGCAAAAAACTTATCTATCAAACCAGTCTTCAGAATAAATATGGATGAAAATTCAGACAATGTAAAATAAACAGCGATAGACTCAGTTGTGTATTTGGACTTTCATCAGTTATGCTCCATTTTAATCAATGTTTTTAAAAAAGGGTAATTGTGTTTGAGTAATAGTGACTGCTCTATGACTGTTATAAAACTACCATCAGCTAAATCTTAAATTGAGAAACGTTGATAAAGTATTCATAAGGAACACAATAAAACATCAATCGAGCCCATCACTTCACAGAAACATATGAAATGCAGCTGATCTTACGGTAGTCTTATGAATGGACAGCTTATGTCCAACAAATGCAGTTTTAGTTAGCAGAACATAATTGCATGTTACTATTCTAGTCATGACAGAGATTAGGGCTTACTCAGAGGAAATTTCAGGTGTTAGTGAAGAAAGGAACAGGTCAGCTGCTGTAACAAATTATTGTAAAAAACCGACACACCTTACTTAACAAGAGAGCTCCATTCCTACGATTAGGTCATTAAACAAAATGGTCGATAAGTGAGGATCCGTCCCTTACAGATATTAAGCATACTGTACTGACAGTGGGGTTGTGTCAACCATCTGTAGATTGTTTTAAAGTCACCTTTGCACCATTTAAAACATTTCAGTATATAAATACACATTTGCAATGTTACAACTGATTGCCCCATGTATCACTTTTAATAATAATAAATAATCAATACTTTAATTTTTATAAAATTGTCTTTAAACCCCCCTCAACTTCTTCTTTGGGGAGTAAATTGTCTGCAAAGGGCAGCCTCCTGTAGCAGCTCCCATGGAGCTGGGGGTAAATGGCCTTGCTCATTTTAAAGGTGAATGCGTACTTGCGTACTAGTGATATTATACAGTAGTGCCCTGTGTAATATAATTAAAAGAATCAAATACAAATTTATAGATGAAATATGCAGTTCTAGAGATTGTGAATGCTAGTGTACTGAATACTGAGTGACTGCGGGAATGAAAGTGAGAAAGGGTGATGCAAGCTGAAACGCTTTATTTTAAGATGTTACACTAACCTTTCCATGATCTAAGTTCTCGTACAGCATGCAATACTGACTGGCCAGAGAGCTGGTCGAAAGTCCGCACGTCTGTTAAACAGGTACGTTGTTAAGTAAGGAGTACAAGGAATGTATAGTGAATGGAAAGGGTAAAACACTTCAGTGGTGAGGCATTACATTGGCAAAGTAAAGTCTGAAAGGCAGTAGAATGGTGATTGTGCTGAAATCTTGTGGCAACTAAAACTGAAAATACTAAGAACTAATTTGAAGCATTGGCCTCCAGCAGCACCTACAGAATGCAAGTGCCTACAATCAGACACCAGATATTAGGCCTTGTCTTTCATTCTCAATCTGAAGCAATATGGGACACCACCTCCCACCCCTAGACCCTGTACAAATCACATCTTGTATTGGTTAAAAATGGAACACAATATTTAATTTCAGTATGGGATGATTTTGTAAAATATGGGACAGGTGGCAACTACAATATGTACTCAGCGATAAAAAAAAAAGTTAAGTACCTGGAAGTAATGGCCTGATTTGGATGTGATTTGGTACAAATGCAGACCATACAATGGGTATGGAAATGACTTGATTTGCAAGGAGCTGGCATTTCTAGTCATCAGATACAGTGGATGCCTCATAGATGCATTAGACAGCATTATCAGCACTTGGAGTTTGATAAGAGTTACATTTGTGGGTTTGCATGAGCCCGGGTGGTGGTATCATGCAATTGCCCAGCAAGTGGAGCATGTAGATGTCACAGTCAGCCAATGCTGGAACTACTGGGCACGTGAGGGCACCCACAAGTCGTGAAGGTTCAGACCCCATCGAGGAAGGATCGTCGTATTCAGGCCCGAGGAAAGGGGGGGGGGGGGGAACAGCCGGTACATCGCTCCGGGGCCTATGAAGCTCAAAGGGGCCCAAGAAGCCCAACGCTTCCCATAATTTTTATTATACAGTGATCCCCAGCTATACTACGGTTCAGCTGTTGTGCCCCCACTGTATCACAGATTTTTCTGTGAAACATACAATACATGTAATTTTCTATTGTGGAAATATGTGGTTTTATAGCGATTGTTTATGGGTTTTTGACAACTTTTTACGTTGAAATAAGCATTTTTCTATGCAAAACTTAATAGCAATGTATTACTGTAATTATAACATATATAGGCCTACCTGTACTGTAGATAAATAAAAATGGAGTAAAAATTCAATAAGTGCATCCTACCTGTAATGTACTTTGCAGCCTATTCATAACAAAGCATAGTTTTCAGCAGACACTACATGTGCTACACAAAATGAACAATATTATGATTTATAACTAACGTATACGTAACATTTAAGTATTATATGTATGTATAAGTATATGAATAAGTATAATACACTAGAAAATCATAAAACAAACTGCTAAGTACAGGAATACGTATACAGTCACAATTCATAACGAAATGTACATACAATTTTCATTTGTCACTACGCCTGCTGGACAAGAGTTCGTTAGAACAATACTTATAATTTATAATTAAGTAACAAGTAAATATACATATATTACATATTATTATTACTACAACACATATCTTTAGCCCGACATCCAGTAGAAGGACTCTTTCCACATATAGGTGTCAGTCTGCGTATTCTGTCACTGTCGCCTCTGTAGAGCACTCGTTCAGCAAGCTGAAGCTGGTAGAAAATTTTCTGAACATCCACTATGTCACAAGCACGACTAGTAGATTTGGCAAGACTGAGATCAGATTAAGTCTGATCTAGCGAAACAGATTAATTTTGATTGTGTAATTGTGAGTTGAGCCAGGAAAAAGGCCAGGAAATCACTTTTGTTCAGACAATAAATGCTATTATAAACATCTTTTACTATTATAAATGTTACTTTATTATTACATTTATACCTATACATACTTATCTAAATGTATCAATGTAATCTACACTTGTTATTGCATTACCACGAATGACTGTCATGTGCGCGTATGGTGGTGCAGAGGGGAGAGGACCAATCCTACCAATGTTGTAGAGTCACACAAGCGTTACTCCTGGTATCATGATGTGGCGAGCCATAGGGTATGACTTCAGGTAATCTCTGGCAAGGATTCAGGAGACCCTGACAGCACAGCACTACGACAGTGACATCCTGTATTCGCATGTCTACCGAACATGATCGGGATTAGCTTGGACATCAATTAAGACCCAGGGCCAATTTGCAGGATCACGTGGGCCTTACATCTCACTGCTTGTATTTGTATTTGAAAATGTGAAGTAATGTAGAAAAATCAATGGGATGCATCGTGATATTGGGGGCAGGGGAGTAACAAACTAGTAAAAACTTCCATCAGAGATAGGTCTAGCCTGAAACTCTGAAAACGCTTGTAGCATTATAAACTCATACTATGACAAAAGAAATTACAAAAAGACCCTGTGATGTCAAAGTGAAAACAAATTTCTACAAAATAGAGATGGGCGACCCACATTTTTCCAGTTCAGATCCAATTCCTATACACAACCGACAATAACGATACAGATTCCAATAAAAGAGCTCTCTTTACTTTGTTATACTTTATATATTATTTTTTAAGCTAGTAAATACAGATGGAAAAGATGAATGATGGAAAATATTTAATTAGGCTACTACAAACATAACGTACTGTTCCACCTTGTTTGTTTTAAGTGTTTTTTGAGGCATTTCAGTTACACTTTTGTTGCAATGGCAGCCCCTCTTGTATTACAAGGTGCAGAGAGTTCACAAAACAGACCAATTAAGTTAGCAACTCCCAAATCATCCATTGCTTTGCTTTGTCTTGCAGTTGCGTGTGTTTTGTTAAATGGGATTGTCCATTAAAAAGCTATTCCCACCTCAAAACTTTAATTTACACAGATTGCAAATCGCTGTGCTACTGGTTTCTGTTAAAAGCGTATAATACTCCCAGATCGTCACGTCTTATCTTACGCTCCTTGTCTTGAGAAGGGTACGCACATGACGTCACAGCAGGTGGAAGTCACTGTACTCACACCCACTGAGAAAAAAGACTGAGGGGCAGCGATAGCGTTCAATTTGAATGACGCAAAAAAACACATGTAAAATGGGAAAGAGCTGTCATCCGATTGATTGCCAAAAACTAAATAAATAAGTATAGGACGTGGATTGGTCTCGCATGGCCGATACCTGATCTGTCAAACAGGTCTGGATCAGCGCCAATACTGATACGAATATCGGTATCGCTGCATCTCTAAAAATAATTATTCCTTGTAAAACTGTTCAAGCTCTGTCAGGTGGCGATCAGGTGTTAACAGCCCTTTTCCAAGTCCAGCCACAAATTCTTTTTCTTACTCTGTTCAATCTGTCAATTAGAAAATCCACTGGCATGAGTGATTATTTTGACTGTACGCTGCAACTCAGTGCAGCTGAAGCTCTACGACATGTACTTCTGCTTTGGTCTTTGTCTGTTATGGATTTTTCAGAATAATGAAATAGGCAGCACACAAATATGTTTAAATCAAGCTCTTATAGCCTAAAGGTTTTAGAAATGTTCCGCATTTGCAAACGTGCAAGGCACAAATCGGGCAGGTTTTAATGACACGATGGAAGAGATTTAGCACAACAGCACCAGTTGCTGAGTCTGACAGGCAGTAAAGGAGGAAAGATGTGCACACACAGATGAGAATGTCCATTCCGTTGCATTTTTTTTTAATAATACCAGTTATTAGCTAAAGTACATGGTAGAATGACCAGTTTTTCATACCATGGTATGCCATAAAACCGCTACTGCTGCAACCCTACTTCACTGAAATGTCATCCCTTTGTACGCTTCTATCGGTTTGTCCCTTTGATTGTAATGTATGTTTGACAAAGAAAAAAAAACACTATTCCACTAACAATCACAGACCACTCCTGGGCCTTTGACTGGATATTCAAATCCAAATTCAATAGGCAGCTGTAGACTGCATAATTTATTTTTGTTCGTTTGTGTGAATCATGTTAGCCATGGATTTCTTTTAGCAGCACAGCTGCATAGCTTTTGTTTGAGCAATATGACAAATATTTTCCTAAACTTAGCATACTCAAACAGGGCCACAACACTGCAGATATTTTACCATGTTAATTAAAATGTATTGATTATGGCTGCCACTAATCGACAAAGTCAATGACGTCAACGTCAATATATTAAATCGACGCACCTTTTTTATTATTTTAATACACTGCCTGGCGAGAAAAAAAAGTCATTTGAATTTTTCGTTGGACTGACTTTAGCTTTATGGTTCACATTTCTCATAGCTGTGTTACCATAATCTTATGCAACATCTCACCCTTTATTTTCATCCAGATTTGCATTCATTTCTCATCAGTAACCTGTATTGACAAGTGAGGTGAACCACTCCATAAAACCTCCTTTTAACACATCCCAAAGTCCTTCAATGAGGTCACAGCAGTGTGTCATACGTGAAAATGATTCCTCGTGCCCCCTGAACCACTCTGACAATTCGAATCAGACGAATCTTGGCATTCTTGTCCTGCCCATGCCAACAGGGAAGAAAAATCCATTTATGATGGATAGAGGTATAACCTGGCCATTCAGTAGATTCAGGTACTCGGCTGACTTTACTTTATTGCTGTATAGTGTTGCTGAGCTATAATAATAATAATAATAATAATCCAGTGATTAGCTATTAAGTATTTGCTGATATAAATTGAAATGACAACTTATTTTGGCCAGGCAGTTTATGATTTCTAGAATGCTTTAAATCATTTTAACAAATGTTTTCCTTTGAATATCTCTACGTAATTAATACAAAAAGGTGGTTTTACACTGTAAAGTTTCGTGGTATACCACAGCAGTAGTGCTATGCGCAATCACCTGAAGAGGAAAGACACAGGCATTACTTGAGAAGACTTGGGATGATGGACTGCCAGAAAAGGCCAAAGGCTTTTAATCATGTTAATCTGCAAAAAGTATTACCACACCACCATCTTACCTTGTTTAACCACAGAATCGCTTATCGCTGCTGAGCTGTCTGTTTCTTCACCACTTCAGTGCTTATTGCTTCCATGATTTACCAAAACAGTAGTATACGGCATGCTCCACTAACCAAATTTAATAAGCATGGGGATGTGTAAAATTTATATAGGATGCGCATCACAATACACATCTCATTACTGTTTTAGGCAGACAATCTGATTATTGAATAGTAATATCCGTATAGTGTCAAAAAGCCATTGCCCATTATCTAAAGCCCTGTAATGACAATTTTATTTCAACAGCAACAAACTTAACTTAAAATGGTCATGTTGATTTTCTGGAGGAAAATTAACCGTTCAGATTAAACAAACAATTGGTAGATTAATTGGAATGATTAATCCATAAAAAAAAAAAAAATGTTAGTGGTAGCCAGCCATATTATTGATACAAACATCGTATTTAATATAGGGTATCAGCATCTGTAGATACTCAATATCTTTATATTGGTATTGGGGTCACACCTGAAAAAAATGATTTTGTGCCATCTCTAGCATACAAAGTTTATTTATTACCATACACAGTATACAGGTTTTAATGACCAGTATTCATTGAAACTTTGTGTGGACATGTGGAGCACTAACCCACCTTGAACAGTGAAGGACATACAGCAAAGCATTTAATACTACCGTCCCCAGTAGGTTTATCCCCAAACTTCTAGAGCTGAGCCTCTAATACTCTGTGTATATGGATTAAGGACTTTCTAGCCAATACACCACTGAGAGTTAGAATGTGCCACCTCAAATTTGACTCATCACCAGCATGCCACATTGCACGTATGCCACATTGTCTATGTGGCATACGTGCAATCTGTTTCTTTTTGTACTGTCCCAGTCCTTTTATGTAGCACCATGGTCCTGGGG
>JAODKE010000037.1:97348-107708 GCA_026779605.1 Mormyrus hasselquistii
TGTAGCCTCTCTGCTGCTAGATCAGTATCTGCTACACCACCCACCTTGGTGTCGTCTGCAAATTTAACCAGTTTACTATATGTATTGGTGTCAATATCGTTAATGTAAATTAGGAACAATAGTGGTCCTAAAATTGAACCCTGCGGTAGCCCATGATGAACGCAGGCTCACTGTGACATTGTGTGATTAATACCTACTCGCTGCTTCCTGTCAGTTAACCAAATTTCAATCCAAGCTGCCACAGTTCCTACAATTCCTGTAGCTTTGAGCTTAAGCAAGAGCTGCTTGTGGGGGACAAAATGAAAGGCCTTCTGGAAATCTAAGTAGATTACATCGTAAGCCTTTTGTGATCAATTTCACTTGTAGCTTCCTCAAAGAACTCAAGTAGATTCGTTAAACAGGATGTACCTCTCCTAAATCTGTGTTGGCTATCCCTCAGAATATTATTTGCATCCAGGTAATATACCATATTCGCTTGGATTATATCTTACATTATTTTTCCAGTAATGCAAGTTAAACTGATTGGCCTATAGTTTGCTGGATTACTTCTATCCCATTTTTTGAAAATGGGTGTTATGTTAACATGCTTCCAATCTGATGGTACCACACCTGCAGATAAGGATTTCTGGAATATTACAGTTAAAGGTTAGCTAATAATATCCCTCATCTCTTTTAAAACTAAAAGGTAAGATGCCATCAGAGCCCTGCGATCTAATTAATTAATTTATTTATTTATTAAAGCCGAGCTTAGCTAGGCTTAGTACCACATCAGCCTCAGTTATACATATGTTGGTCATAGACAACACTGTATTTGTACTAAATGGTAGTAAATTACTTGTGCTCTCTACAGTAAACACCGGTGAAAAATAATCATTAAAACTCATTTACTATATCAATTTCATTTTCGATTATAAGGCCCTTACTATCCTGCAAATTAGTGATTTCAGCTTTTACAACTCTTTTGAATTTAAAATACTGGAAGAAACTTATCATCCTTAGCCTCCAATGCAATTTTTCTTTCTACATTCCTCTTAGACAGTCTAATGTTATTTAACTCTACCTGTAGACTTAGATACTCCTGCTTAATTTTGAAATCATTAGTTATTTTCATTTGTGGAACAAAACCCTTTTCCTCCGGACTTTATTCTTAAATTCCATAGTAAACTACCTTGGTTGTCATATCCTAGATTTAGTTTTGCTGGAAACAGGTATGAAGCCCTCTTGCATTTGCAACAATGTGCTTTTAAAAAAACTCCCATGCCTCTTCAACCGTTTTGATATTTAACTCTATCCAGTTTAGTTTCTAGTTTCAGTCTCATACCATTAAAGTTAGCCTTCCTAATATTGTATACTTTTCATTTAGACTTTGCTCTTCGGACACTAAAATTAACCTCAAATTTAACCGTGTTATGATCACTACCGTCCAATGGTTCTAAAACCTCTAATTTTCCAATCCTATCCTGGTTATTAGAGAAAACAAGATCAAGAAGGGATTCTCTCCTTTAGATGACTTAATACCTGGAACCCATTTCAAGTACATAATGTGAATTACAACTTCAGTCTATCTTCAGGAGTGATCGAGGCACACTTCATAGGACATGAAGTTTCAGAGCTATTAACCCCTCAATCTGTCGCCCCAATGCCATGTAATATAGATACAATGTATTATCTAATAATTGGTAGGGAAAAATTGATCCTGAAAATCCGAGGGGTGTGCATTGTTCCCTGTAGTCCACTGATCAAAGTGCACTTCACTAGATGTGCCTGCCTTGTCTAGTTTTAAAGTTATTAAGCCAGTATTGTCCCATTGCACATTATATAGACATTCAAAAATTAATTTAAATCAGTATGTAAAGCAAACTGGGAAACAAAGGGGAGTGCAACAGTCGCCACTAGCCCAAAATGCTAAAACCACCATGTCATTACAGCTTAAATTACCTATTATATTAGATATTAATACGATTTTGCACAAATTACAAAATGGTTTGAAGCGCAAAAATTATCGGTGCGCATCGTCGTCTGTGTACTGGACATCACAATGCTGTCATTAAAAACGCCCCCATCTTACTTACGTTAAAAGTTATTAAAGGCAGAAAACTGAATATCAAACATGAGGCTAACTTAACCGCGGTCTCAAACCCCCTTAAACGAATCTGAACCTTTTCGCAAAGTTTTGAATGACTTTATTCTTGAAACACTACAATTTTTTTTCTCGTAACTTTATTCTGGAATTATGATTTTATTTTAGCAAATTACGACTTTATTCTCAAAAGGAACTACTTTTTTCTCGTAACGTTGACTATTTTCATTTTATTCTGAAATTATTATGACGTTATTCTGGCAAATTACAACTTTAATCTTGAAAGTTCCGACTTTATTCTCGAGGTTTTATATTTTCATTAATAGTGGCACTAAAACTCAGTCGTAGGAGGCCCACATGAAAAAAAAACTAGAAATGCCATAAGTGCTAATATTTTTCCACATGATACTTGGTCAATATACAAATTGCGTCTAGGCAGTTCCAATATGGCAAAGCCCTGCTACAAATAAAGTACATGTAAACTAATAATCTAAGCATTTAGTTTTGATCAATCATATGTATAAGTTCCCGGTCAACAAAGTAGATCTCTTTGAAATGAAAGATAGGGATAGCAACTATACAAGTGCCTAGATCGGGCGGTACTAGACCAGCAGAGAATTTGTTTTTTGCACAGCGCGATTTCAGTCACCGTGGAATGTGATTCCATGAATAAAAATAAAACGTTACAATAGGGCGATCCAATGGGCTCCTCATCGTGTTAGTAATATATAACACCACAAGTCCACACAACTACACAGCCGGTAAATATAGTTTTTAACATACGCAGAGAAACACGCAAGCACGGCCAGATAGCTGTAAATACAGGAAACACCATTTGGCATTAGATAATAGGCGAAATCGCAATTTAAGGCCATGAATGCAACCTATCGGAACGCGTCGCACGTTGGCCAACAAGACTGCCTTACACCCATTATGAAATAACGCAACGCAACGTAACGCAAAACTGCAGAATATGGAAGCTAGCAGCACAAACAAAAAATAAACGTAGGCCTTTTATGACACCAGCAGTAGGTTAAGACCGCTTGCTTAAAGTCATAATCATCGGTTTCCTTAATTTAACGAGCATGGGCTAACAATTCTACACCTATAGACAGATTCTATTAATATATTTACCCGGTATGCAGACCTTCGCCTTCAATTTCTCTTATTTTATTCATTACAAAATCTCGAAATATCTGCTCGATGTTAGTCGCCATGACACTGGAAAAGGAATGGCGAAATCCTCCAAACTCCCATCAGTCTTCTTCTTTTTCTTCTTGCTTTTTTATGGCGGCTGGAAAACAATCATTTGGTGCATTACCGCCACCAACCGGTAAGGAGTGTCAACCAGACAGTCAAACTAAAAAAAAAAACAAAAAAAAAAAAACGACCCCTTAATTCTTTTATCTAACCCAGGTGCCCTCAAATACTGAGAAATAAACTTAAAGCACACCTAGCCAGGGCTTTTCCTTAATATATTTATAAGTGAGTACTGCTCTTTTTCCTGTTCTAGACTCCCTATTAATTCTGTCCTTTCTTTATGGTATTTCCCACAATTAATCATTACATGTTCTACCGTTTCACTTTCTCCACAGAATTCACACTTTCCTGTGTCATGTTTCCCCATTATGTGTAATGTAGCATTAAGTCCCGAGTGTCCCAGCCGTAGTCTAGTTATTATCCTTTCAAGTACTCTACTTCTTCCAGTACTTCTTCTAATTTCTCCCACCTTCCTTTGAATTCCGTAGAATAATCTACCTTTCGTATCACCTTCCTACTGTTTTTTCCAATTTTCTTTAACTTTCCTTTTGATAATACTCTTAACCTCGGATTTACTATAGGAGACTGCTATGTCGATGCTATTCTGCTTTGCTACTTCTTTGGCCTTCTTATCTGCCATTTCATTTCTTTCCACCCCTATATGTGCAGGAACCCAGAGAAACACAACTACCAACCCCATCATCTGAATGCAATATAGTACTTGTTGAATTTCTATTACAATATCAGGACGGCTGTCTGCATGACTTCTTTGTAAACTCACTAATGATGAGCTTGAATCTGAGCATATCATGGTTCGTAATGGGCTTCTACCGAGAGTAACAATGCAATCATTTCTGCTGTGTAGACAGATAGACCTTTATTTAGTTTCCTTCCTATCTTAATGTTGAATTCTGGAATTATGACTGCTACTCCTGTCTGACCCGATGGACTCTGGGATGCATCAGTGTAAATTTTTATATAATCATAAAATTGTTCTATATATTCCTGAACTGTTATTGAATTACAAATGAAATTCTCATCTGTCTTCCTTTTTTCTAGTAAAGTTAAAGTCACCATGGCCTCAGGTAAAATCCAAGGCAGTATTACTGGCAATGGCACCACTGGACTTATGTCTAAATCATTTAACTCCCATCAGTCATCAGAGAAAATGAGATTTAGCTATCCCACAATGCACTTGTCCCCAGATCCTGCTGTCACGATGCATGCTGTTGTTTACGTAAAGTATACTGTATTGGCCCAAATATAAGATGAACCATACCCCCCCACACCACACACACACACACACAGACAGACAAGCACACTTTTGGTAACTGTTTTTAGAAAGAAGGTTTTTGGAATGCTAATATTTTATTTGACAAGAACACATAATGAGTCACCCAGGAACCACAGCTTTAAAAGCATCCACAGGCAATCAGATCACAAGTGTATTAAACGTTTTAAAAAACAAATGTACTATATTATTCGGGGGAAGGGTAGAAAATGATAATTAATATAACAAACTCCACAATTCTTGAGGGTGCAGAAAGATTTTGATGCAGCAGAAAGGCAGAAAGGTTGAGCTACATTAATGACGTTTTTTTTTACCTTTATTGACATCTACTTTCGGTTTAATATAGCAGTGGTACAGCCAGGGAAGACCGCAATTTACACGACACTCAGGGATACACACTAAACCCGTATCGCCAACTCTCACGCATCTGACGTGACAGTCACGCAGGCATACTCTCACGCATATGCTAGAAATCTTACAGTAGATATATGTGTCACGTTCAGGCAGTGAACGAGTAGGCAAGCAGGTGAGCAGGCGGGCAAGTAAGCCCAAAAAGCAGGCAGGCGGCACAGCAGGACGGGGGAACGAGTCTTTAATCGACACAGGTAACACGCGCGAGACATTACCATGACAAGTCTGGGGAAGACTGACTCTGACAAGGACTAAATACACTAGAAAGGTTAACCTAAACATGCAACAGGTGATCACAATCGGGGAATTACTCAAGGTAATGAGGTGGGCCTAGCACACAGGAGGATTGTACGGAGCTGGGCGTGACAATATGTTATGGTCAAAACATTCATTACAAAATATAGTATTTGGCGCCATGTACTACCTTTTTGCCTAGACTTGATGTTTCATTGATTTGCCTTTTGTACAATATGTAGTGGAATTTCTTGGTTTTTGCATATCCCATCTTGGTTTCCATGAGGCACGGTGTTAGGGTTAGTGCGCAGGGTCAGCACCACTAGTACAGTTTGCATCAAGTTCGCTGCTCAAGGCTATACCATAGATTTGATTACTTTGCCAGCCACAGGATTCAAACCAACAACCCACAACACATGACCACTGAGCTACACACCACTCGTTAAAGCTCCAAATTTCCAGAAGTGTAATGTTCAAATTACTACAAAACAAAAAGGTGGTTTTACAATATGCAAAGTTTCAATGGTATACCTCATCGGTAGTGTTATTCAGGAGCACTTGAAGAGGAAAGGGCACAGGCTATTTATGGATGATGGACTGCCAGAAAAGGCAAAAGACTTTTAAATATCTTTTGTCCTTCTAGCTTCTAATACTAGAGCTCCAACAAATGACTATTTTAATAGTCAAATAATCTATCGATTATTGAAACAAATAATTAGTGATTCAGATGAATTGCTCAGTTACCAAATAACACTTACTTGGTATCAGCTATCAGCTTTAGCTTGTGGCTGTTTCATGCTTTTGTTAACAATCAAAACAATAAAATATACAACATCAGTATTCCATAAATCTAGTAAACCAAACAATCCATATAAAATTTTATTTATAATTTTAACAGTAAGGACATGAATGTGCATTCTGGTTTCTATCTACACATTGTTGTAACTGAATTTTAGAATCACAGTTCTATGTTGAAATGAAGGAAAGTCAGCATGAGAGACTGTTTAGGGCAAAATTACTGAAACACTTACACATACACATGCTGAAGTGGTCCACACCACTGAAACACTTCCACACATACACTCACCTGTTACAATCCTCAGTCTAGGATTGAGGATCAACAGAAAGGTAAGGGAAAGGGAAAGGGGAAGACGAGACAACCAGGTAATGGGAAAAGGGAACACAGGAAAAAAGGGATCTTTTTTGTAGTTTATATTTAATCATAGACACGTTTACAAACACAAGGTGCAACAAACTTAGGGGGCAACCCAGGCCAAAACAACAACCAAAACAGCTAACAAACACGTCCCCAACTAAGCTAAGTCTAAAGGTAACTAAAACAAGGAAAGACGAAATGACAAAGACCCCCTAAGCAAAATAATAGTAAACACCACGTTCACAGAAACAAAAAGGCAGTCACTCCTTACGCACCTAACAAACATGGGTGTATACAGAAAACACACAGGACGAAACACGGTATCTGAAGGGGCAAGGCAAAGAAAGTAGTCAGGAGCTAAGCAAGAGTTCAAAACCAGAAGACAAACAAACCAAAGGCAAAGGTACAAAAAGGGGAGAAGCAGAAAATCAGAAAAAGGGAAACCAAACAGTCATACACAAGAGTCAATCAGAAAATAGTAAACCAATACAGCAAGAGCAGAAGACAGTGCTTGAGCAAGAGCCAGGTCAGAGGGCACAAGAGGCGTGGCGGGAATCAGGAAGCTGCAGCAGGCGAGTGGAGCAAGTGGAACATGGGGCAGAAGACTGAAGTGTCCTGCACACCTTCCCAAAGTATTTAGCAGACCTCTTGCACTTTATATTAGCCTATACTGAATACATGACATCAGTATAACAGTAGAGGTCAATACTTAGCAGTTCTCACCCATTCTGTCGCTACATCTGTCACTGTCTCGCTCTATATATATCAAACACACACACAGGAACACTCTCCCAATCAAAAGAAAAACTAATTTTGCCAATTTAAGAAACACACTTTCTTTTCAAGATGCAGAGAAATTGGTTCATGTGTTTATTACCTCCAGGCTCAATTACTGCAATGTCTTGTTTTCCGGCTTTCCAAATAGGTCATTAAATAACCTCCAGCTAGTCCAGAATGCAGCAGCCAGAGTCCTCACCAAAACTAAAAAATATGATCATATCACCTTAATTTTATCTTCGTTACACTGTGTCACGATCCGCTCCGTTCCATCCTCCCGTGTGCCACGCCCACCTCATTACCCTGTGTTTCGGCCCGATTGTGTTCACCTGTGTCTTGTTAAATCCCTGTTTAGCAGTGTATAAGAGTCCACGTCTCCCCTAGTCTGATGTCGGTCATTGTGTTAATGTGATGTTCCCTGTAGTGAATGTCCGTGCCTGTTAACCGTGCTTTTGGATTAAACCCCGTTTCCCCGTCCTTCTGGCTCGTTTGCTTTCCTGCCCGCTCGCCTGCACTCCGAACGTCACACACTGGCTGCCAATTAGATTTCGTGTTGACTAAAATACTACTCTGTAAAGTATTTTAGCTGTAAGTGTGAGCTGTAAGTGTGAGTGACCTCATTTGCAACGACATTCCAAATCGTACACTTAAATCACAAGATGCAGATCTTTTGTCCATCCCCAGAATAAAGAACGTTACTTTTGGCGGAAGAGCATTTGCTCATAAAGCACCACAGTTATGGAATAAACTTCCCAGTAGTGTTCGGAACTCAATTCAATTCAATTAAATTCAATTTTATTTATATAGCGTCAAGCAAGCAAGCCTGTGGTGACAGTGGCAAGGAAAAAACCTTGAGAGGAACTCGGAAGGGGATCCCATCCTCCTCTGGGTGACCCAGGTAGCATGAAACTGCATTTGCAATCACATTAATTTGAGTTCATATAGTTTTATAAGTCCCAGTTGGTTTCATTTAGTTATCTCCAAGGAGTCCAGGCGCGGCTTGGAAAAGAGAAGATGGAAAAGAGTTATTGCCCTACACCTAACCTAACCTACAGCAGTACTAAAGTAACTATGGCAGCCTGACTAAAAGAGAGACCTAGAGAGAAGCATAAACATGAGGGTTTCTAGGGGTTTTGGCATCCAGCCAAACTACCGCCAACAACTTGAGTGATCGGCGAGAATGGCAGGATGACAGCAACAATCCCCCCTTTCACCTTTAACTGACTATGAACCTCCAGATTTCCCATTCACCTTAGAAAAAGGGGTTTTACTATCCAAAAGACTGGCTAAAGAGGTACGTCTTAAGCCTTGACAGAGATTTTGACTGAGTTCCGAACACTAATTGAAAGTTTATTACATAACTGTGGTGCTTTATGAGCAAATGCTCAGGGCCATAGAATGTGGTTATTGGAATATTTATTTCTTTTTTATTTTCAATGGAGCAATTATATCAAGGGTCTAAGCGTGGATGCTAAACAATCCGTAATGTTATTAAGTTCAGCAGGATTCGACATTACTTTGGTCAAATACGATAGCTCAGGGAGATTATCAATAAAGTTACTTGCTGTATTTGACGTGGTTGTACGTGGCATAGAAGCGGGGTAAATATTGAATGTAATCAGATGATGATACTGGTCTGAGGCAGTAGAGTTACATTATCTATATCGATAATAATTATCACTTTATTGATCCCATGGGAAATTATTTTTTACACCTCCCTCAACTTGCTCTTTGTAAGCCAGCTGTCCACGAAGGGCAGCACCCAGGGAGCTGGGAGTTAAGGGCCTTGCTCAGAGACCTGCAGATGTGCTTAGGCTGGGTTTGAATCGGTTACCTTGTGATTACAAGCACACAGGCTTAGCCCACTGAGCCACAGACTAACCCCAAGACCAAATGATAGGATTAAATCAAGCGTACAGTATGACTGCAGTTGTGGGTAGGTCCTATTACATTCTGAGCGATACCCATAGAGTCTAGTATATTAATAAAGGCTAATGTCAGAAGATTGTGTTCGTTGTCTACCTGAATATTAAAATACCCACAATTATTGCTCTCTTAGTTGAAGTAATTAGGTCAGAAAGGAATGCTGCATCCTGGATGAAGTTTTGCAAAAGCTCTGTTTTCAGTGACCTAAGACACTGTTTACGTGCGGACAAAAGCCCAAGACGTATAGAAAAAGGTACTCTTTAAAAAACACCAGTGTACGTGTGGACAAGGCATAAGACATACCTCTTTAGCCATTCTTTTGGATAGTAAAACCTATGGAGGGAAATCCTGGGCATTTTTCAAAAGGAATTGCAAATTGGATTTGCAATTGCGTTTTCCATAATGTGGACGCAGTGTGACATAATTCAAATGCAATTACAAATTTTGTATTACCGTTTGCTTTTCACTTTGGCAAACGAACACTGCCAAATTTCAAATGAAAAAGTTCATTTACAGTTGCATTTCCCATGTCTTACAAGTTATGAACCTGTCATATTTAAATAGCAAAATCAATTACCATGTGGAATAATAACTGGACAAATGAATGAGACAGTCATGATTGAATTTGAAGGTTGCCCTGACACAGCCCATATGAAAAAAACTGTATGATTCTTATACAGCAACCACATATTTTTCTTACTTAATTCAGCCAGAATTGCCTTCTGTGTTTCATACAAATCCAATATATGTCCTATACAAAATCAGACCGATTATGGCCACTTTCATATTAAAAAGCGCACATTACACATGTAAGGGAATTTTTGGGTCATATATGAAAACTGCATAAAATATTATATGAGTTTTACATGAAAACAATATGTAAAGGTATATGGTATTACTAAAAGAATAAAGAAACTTACTAATTCTCATATACAAATCATTTAAAGTTCTTATATTAAATCATATGCTAGTCTAATTGAAGTCATATAGGATTTGTTTACATTCTGTGTCATTTGTTTAAAGGTATTTTATATTGTTTTAATAGGGAAACTGTGTGCCTGCTCTTCAAGCTTTATATGTTTCCACCTAAGTGCTTATGTTACAGCAATAACATTTTCATAACTCTACATATAATTATCATACATGATTTCTGTCATGCCCGGCTCGTCCGATCCTCGTGTGTGCCACGCCCCCTCATTTCCCACGTGTATTTCCCTGATTGTAC
>JAODKE010000037.1:112641-128966 GCA_026779605.1 Mormyrus hasselquistii
ATTGACATCATCTGACCAAGTTTGGTTGGTCTACCTATTACGGTTTAGGCTGTACATGCAGTTCTAGGGCAGGAAAATAATAATAATAATAATAATAATAATAATAATAATAATACTCCTAAGAAAAACAATAAGGTTCCATAAGCACTTCGTGCTTTGGACCCTTAATAAAACGAATGGATGATTACAGTGAACAGAGTTGATGCGGCTCTTTGTTTACGGATCTCGGCATAACTTGATATAAGACTTGATATACCACTATAACCACTTTTACATTTTTTGGAAAGTTTCAGTTGCTTAGCATTCACAAGGTTTTGTGCTTGGCAACACTCAAAGAAAAGGCATTAATATATCAAGCAACAATTAAAAGTCCATCCTACATAAACCTTAAAAGTCCGATCTCAAATTTGAAAACATGGATGTCCGTAGGACAAAAAAAGCAATCTTTCTTTTTACAGGTGAGTAGTTTTCCATTATAATCCGTGTTTTGGGACTGATAAGATTTTTACAGCCAGCCTTTAAAATCATAGCTATCTCCTGAGGCAGCTAAGAAGTTTTAAGGTCTCTTTTATGGTCCTCAAGACCTTCTACACAGTTGGTGTTGAGAGCATCCTGACCATGAGCATCACAGCGTGGTTTGGTAACTACTCTATCTACAGTAAGACGTGTTCAAAGCAGCAGTGCACTGTTGCAGATCTGACCTACCCTCCCTGCAGGACATCTACATCAGGCGATGCAGAACCAGAGCGATCAAAATCAAAGACCCCTCCCACCCCAATAACCATCTGTTTCACATGCTGAACTCAAGCAAATGGTTCCGCAGCCTCATGACAAGAACAGATTCAGAAGGAATATTTATCCTCATGTCATAAGATTCATCAATCAAGACATGGATCATGCTCATTAGTACCCACATTAGACAGTGTACTACTGCATTGTGTACTATGTATTTCAATATTGTGTACCTTAGTTCAGATACATTCACTCACATTATGCTTGTAATTTACCACTACTCCATACCTTTATTATACTGTCATTGCTGTCCTATATATGGAATTCCATTTGTACATTTGATCTGCAAAGCACATCTTAATTCTTAAATTATTTGAGCAAATATTACTAATTTGTAGTACATATTGTTTATTTGTGTACAGACTGATTATTTGATATTCATATTTGATTTAGGGCAGCACGTGGTGCAGTAGTTAGCACCGTTACCTCACAGCAAGAAGGTCCTGGGTTCAATGCCCGGTGTGCCTTTCTGTGTAGAGTTTGCATGTTCTCACTGTACATGCGTGGGTTTTCTCCCACAGTCCAAAGACATGCAGATTAGGTTAACTGGCTACTCTAAATTGCCCGTGTGTGGCTCTTGGCCCTGTGGTGGACTGGCGGCCTGCCTAGGGTGTACCCTGCCTCTCGCCTGACGATGCTGGGATTGGCTCCAGCTTCCCTGTGACCCAGATGGATGAAGTGGTATAGATAATGGATGTATCTGATTTAAGCCATTATATTTTTGTTTTTAGTTCTCTGTTTTTATTTAAACTAGTGTACCAATGTGTCTCAGGAGAGATTCAGGATCAGATTTCACTGCATGTTGTATGTGTATAGCTATGCATGTGACAAATAAAACTTCTTGAATCTTGAGAACATGTTTCATCCCACTATAAGACTAGAGCAGATACTAAACAGAATGGCATTACTGGAGGATTTGAACAAAAACAAAAGATTTTTCTACATCAGCACAGGAGTAAACATAGGAAAACAAAACAGATGTGAGGGAGAGATAGCAAAACTAAGTCTTGTATTAGGAATTTGTATGGGTTAAGTACAAGGGAATTGAATGATATGCTCTCTTCTCCCTCTTCTCAAGCAGCTAGGTCTGCAGTTGGTTTTACTCTTTAACCATTCATGCATATCCAAACAATGTCCTATGGAATGTTCTGCTCAGTGTGCTATATACTGCAGTCCATCACTCACAGAAAGTGTTTCTCCATTGTTCATATGTATTGTTGCCAACTGTAGTCAAACATCTGCAAATGTATTGATGCAATAATCCTGCTTCAACTGTGCAACTTAACCATTCTGTTGAACTGTATGCAGTCTTGAAAAGTGCTTTTATAATTTTAAGTAGGTTTCATAAAAAGTGTCAAAACAATCGAGAAATTATGATGATTATTATTAAGTTATTGTTATTATTATTATTCATTTCCATCTAGTCAGTGTTGATTCCTTACAGGCAACAAAATAATGTACTGTGAGAACCAAAATTATTCAGCATTCAACCCCATTGTCTCAGATATCCTATTTTCCAAATTCTCTCAACTGAATGTATCTCCTGTCATCTGTCAGTACATCACCAGCTTCCTTACTTCTATACTGTTCTGATAAAGAAATATCTCTATCCAGCGAATTAAATAATTTCATCTATTACCCGTAAAAACAAGAAACATCGAAAAGGCATGTGATATTCTAAAATATATGGTTTGTTTACCTCAAGGGCTTTGTAAAAAGACATATAAACAACAGCGAAACCGTTCACAAATCAGCGCGCGACGGGGGAAACACAGGGAAACTGAATTGCCAAGAACGGCAAAAACGTTTTTATTTTGAGTCGTCATCCAAATCCCGCTGGATCATCCGACCATATGGTGACTAAAGCCTGTGTTTCCCCGTTTGTCCGTCCTTCCATTTTACTTTTTATATTTTTGTTTCTACTGGTTTTTATATCGTGTCTCGCTGTTCGCTGTGTGTTTCAAAAGATTGCGGTTCTATTTTGTGTTTCAGCGGCAGGCTATTTGCATAACTAATCGACAGCAAATACCTTTGCAAGTCCCACCCCAAAGTACCGAAGTACCAAAGAAGTACCCCAACTGGTTTGGCACTTTTGGTACTTGAAATTTCGGTACTGGTACTCGGCCGGAAGTCAATGGAAAAGCGAAAGTACCATACCGAAAGTACCGTACTATGTGCGGTGGAAAAGCGCCCTATGTCCTCTCCCTTTCCGGGACACCGATAGGTGGGGTTCTGGCTGGGATTAACTGCACTGGGGCGAGGGCAGAGGAGTCACCAGGGAGGTCCCCGAGGGAGCTGGGTCCGGGATTGGGACATCAGGTGTGGGTGGAGCCTGGGCTGGGGCATCAAGTGCAGGTGGAGCAGCTGCAGGTGGAGCCGGAAGCTCAGGAGGAGTAGCTGCAGGCAGAGCAGCTATAAGCGGAACAGGGAGCCTAGGCAGAGCAGCTGCAGTTGGAGCCTGGAGCAAGGGCGGTGCAGCCGCAGCGCCGTAGGAGGAACCGTGGGTGATGCAATGGGCAGCACCCTAGCCATGGGCGGTGCTGAAGATGGTGCAGCCAGGGCCTCGGGTGGTGGCAGAGAAGGTGCAGCAGGAACCTCGGAGGGCCCCGGCAGAGGAGGCATAGAAGGAACCTCGGAGGGCGACGACGCAGCAGGGAGCCCGGGCGGCACAGCTGTGGGTGGAGCAGGGAGCTCGGGCAGCAGAGCTGCAGGCAGAGCAGGGACCTCGGGCGGCGCAGCTGCGGATGGAGCAGTGAGTTCAGTCGGTGCTGCAGGAACCACCGACTCAGGGGATGCTGCAGAAACTGCCGACTCAGGGCCAGTAGGGGGCGCCGCAGCCAGAGCCTTGTGGGGCGGTGCAGTAGCCAGCAGGACAAGCAGGTTGGAATCAGGCAGGACAGGCAGATCAGGCAGGACAGGTGCTGGCAAGACAGGGGGGACAGGCAAAACAGGGACAGACAGGGCAGGCACGTCAGGCGCTTTGAACGTGGAAGCCAGGGTTGGGGCCTCATGAGCAGGCATTGCCCCTTTAAGAGCCCGCGGGACCAACAGGATAGCATCCCATAATGCCCTGGCCCTTTTAATATCCAGGCAAGTTTCCCAGAAGGGGGAAGCTGCCCACGAAGGCAACTTTGCAGCGGTGGTGATGTCTGGGGTGCGTTCCACAGGATTCCGGATCAGGAGGGGCTCCTCCCAATCTCCAGAGAGGAGAGGAGTGGTGAGAGACGGCCCCGAGGAAAATCATGGGTTCCTACTGCTGCCTCCTTTATCTCCTCTTCTTTTTCCTCCGGCATTGGCTGGTCAGCTGAGGTGAGGTCCCTCCAGAAGGAGGCAGCGGCTGGAGCCGCCTCTCCGTTACCCTCGCTACCAAGAGCAGGAGATTGTCACGCACCTCTGAAAAGGGGTACGTGTTTCTGGGCAGGCATACAGGCTAAGCTTAATGCTACGGGGTCCTCTGGGACCTTGGGCTGATTTAGCCAGTATATTACCCCCTGTAGGAGGCGCTTTTTCGAGATCTGTCATTCTGTTGTGTCCAGTGCTTGAACGGATAGCGGGGAAGGAAGCAGCAGAGACATCAGGGCTAAACACTGCTGAGTCCAGTATCAAGAGGGGTGTCTCCTTACACATGGCAGGGGAAGCAGCAGAGATCAGAGTAGCGCCTAGAATGATCCCAGGCGGTTTTTCCTGCTTATGGAGATTCCGTATCTCCCTCCTTCTCCCGGCTCTCGGTAGAGCTCTGGGGTCCTTTCGGAAGTCCAGACTGCTGATCAGAGGGTAGTCCGCTGTTGTCATCTTCCTGCTGATACATCGCTTCTGCTGCCACTTCTCTCAGCTGCCGGAGGTTTTTGCGCACCTCCTCCGCATGTTGCGCATTTCTTCTAAAATGTCCCTATTCTATTTGGCTAAAACCCAAGCCGCTGGATTTGCTCTAACCTTGGGCTACCATAGCCAATAAAGTACCTTGTCAGTCAGGCAGAACAACATGGCACAGTGAACACGTTAATGACAGATCTGGGGAAACAGACTTGAATGCGGATTTAAATACACAAGATAAGCCAAAAACAACAGGCAACAGGTGATCACAATCGGGAATTAACACGAGGTAACGAAAGGGGGCGTGGCACACAGGAGGGTCGGATGAGCAGGTCATGACACCTAGTTATACATAAGTTTCAGCATTCTCTCATACATCTCCGCCAGGTTCTCCAGAGTGACACCCAGGACAGAACCAGCCTTTTTAATCAGCTTGTTCAGCCTGTTGGCATCAGCTGTCTTCACCACACTGCCCCAGCACACAGCTGCAAAAAACACCACATTCTCTACCACAGATAGAACATGGTCAGCATGTTCCTCCAGACATTGAAAGACCCGAGCCTCCTCAGTAAGTATAGCTGGCTCTGCCCTTTCTTGAAAACAGTGTCAGTGTTCTTGGACCAGTCCAGTTTACTTTCAATAAGAGAATAATATGCAATGATTTTTCCCAATTGCTTTGGTGCCTGCTCATTTAACATTTGCAAAACAGCTAGTGTAATCTCCACACCATCACTACTGCATAGCAGAATGTGATGTTTGCAAATGACCATGAACAGTTGTTATCATTTGGCATAGTTATTGTAAATCTTGTTTGTCAAAAAGGATTAAGTAGTTTCCTATTGCTACATTGTGCCTCATTATCGGCAAGGGCTTTCTGATTGAAGGGAACAAAATGGAATGTAGGTTCTCATGAGCATTTTGATGGAGAAGGGTGCCATTTGATTAATAACTCTGGAATGCAGCACCAAGGATTGAACTTCATGTGAATGCCTATAGGGAGCCAATGATGAGAGACAAGGTGTATAACATGAGACCATTTGGGTTGATCAGATACTAGACAAGCTTCTGCATTTTGAATCTTCTGTAGTGGTTTGACAGCACAAACTGGCATCCCTGTCGGAAAGGAGTTGCAGATGACAAGTGCCTGGATACTGGCCAGTTTATTCTGACAAATAAGGCCTAATGTTCCTGATGTTAGAGTGAATCTGCAAGATTTGGTGATAGCTGCTATGTGGGCAGCAAATGGTAGCTGGTCATCTGTCATTACCTCAAGCTACCTGGCAAACCTGAATGGAACACTGATTATTCAAACTGTACAGTGGTGTCATGGTGAACAGTACAACTGACAGGAAAGATAAGAGGTTTGGTCTGAAAGTCAGCTGGGCTGGCAGTGACAATCCTTCTTCCAGACTGTGATGTCAGCAAGGCATGCTCTTAGCTGACCTATCCATTTTTATAGTTGAGATTGTTATACTTACCTGTTTGTCATATGTATTTTTGACAGAGAATGCTTTTGACCAGACTAATATTTTTTACTCTATCCCCACCTCTATTTCTCATGCTATTGTCTCCAGATGAGGACACAGAGGGTTTGAACAAGAATAACATTACTCTATATTTTCTCAGTTAATTTGGATGATGATATTTTTTAACATTATTACTGAATTGGCTCATCAGTGTTAATTTTATTGACAAAAACAATGATGAAAATTCTCAACAAAGATTTTTCATAGATGAAATAAAATAATGATATTAAAATAAAAATTAATCTATGATGCCAAAAAACTTTCATCAATAAATTAAAATGAGATAAAAATGTCAGAAAGATAAATTTTTGAAACTGATAAAAGTAGCATCCTTAGTTAGTGATGATTGTATATGCACATAACTGGATAATTTTGATCTAACCAGCCTCAAGAAAGAGTAAGCAAGTAAACCATGCAACCATTTGACAAACAGACACCTTGCAGTATTGCCTGTAAAGTCTGTCTTTAAATTGTTGAACCACTATGTCTGTGCCATACTCAGCTTTAACTAGGAAAAAAAACATACTGACATATGGATAAATTTTACATTTGATGCAAAAGTTGAATTTTGAAGCACCATTTGCAGGTTTGTCATGACATGAGTTTCAAAAGATGTTTCAAAGTCAAGCACTTTACTGGAGCAGACAAACAATTTTAGAACGTTGTTTTTTCATCTGTAAAAAGCTGAAGCTGAAAAGAGGATGGCTTCTACAACAGGACAATGGTCCTAAACATACCTTGAAATCCACCATGGACTACCGCAAGAGACGCAAGCTGAAGGTTTTGGAATGGCCATTACAGTTCGGGGGCGTGACCGGTCAGGTGCAATTCAGCTACGGGCTAAACAACTGGCTTTATAAGCGAAGTCGACAGTCGCGAATTCGCGAAGTATTGAGCCAATGTTCCATTGCCGTGCTGAGCATTTTTGCTGTCTCGTGTCTACCCGCTTACCCGTACCTCATCCGTCTTCCTTGTGTGCCTACCTTACCTGCTGGCCTTCCCTCCTTAGACCCGCTCCCGTCCTTGACCAGCCCTTCCCGTCGAGCCCGACAACTCTTGCCTGCCCCACAACGTCAAACCCAGCTCGCTCCTACGGTACTTCAGCCTCGAACCCCTTCGGGGAGACTGCCCTCAGCCACCTTGCTCCAGATCGGGGTTCGGCTCAAGCGGAGTGCACACCTGCTCTCCGCTGCACAACATTCCACCGAGACAGCGGGTGCGCTGAACCTATTAAAGCCTCTTTCCCCCTGCAAACTTGGATCCCGATCTCCCTTTGTGACTGAGTGTGACACCCACAATAATGTTTTTTATTAATTAATTTTTTATCTTTGTTCAATTTATGACATAAAACTATGCATCAATGTTTAGTGAAAATATTGTGTATTTTTTCCATTTCCAAAAGAGACTGTGTTTACATCTTTTCAATTTAAAAATGACCAAAATATGTTATCGAGGGGTGCCCAAACTTTTGCATACCACTGTACTATAATCGTAATCCCAGACACTGGCCACGTTTGCAGAAAACACTGTAGTATTCTGGTACTACATTAGCTTTCACTATGAAAAAATCTTGAATAGCTTGTAAATGTGTCATCTTCTTCATCCACTACTATGAACATATAAAAAAATTCTCTGACCTTCAGTGTACAATGAATGAGTAAGGCCTGTTTCCTCGCCCAGGGCCAACATTAAATGAGTAAAATATGACTATAACTAAACCACATTTTTCTCAAAAGACTAAGACTAAAACTAAATAAAATATGCTGTTAAAATTAACATTGCATACCATATAATTTTCCTATAGTACGTTTACATGCATCCATTCGCGTAAAAACTGGCACTAGAGTCAGCTTTTCAGCTGAGATCAGGCTTTTTCTTACCTTCAATTAGGCATGGATATTATTGTGAAGGGAGTTTAAGTCTTGCTCAAACACTTTTACTATGTCATAGGAAAAAAAACTGAGCAATTTTAATGATTATTAATTATTAATGATAATTCATTTCCAAATTTCTAGTATGTTTAAAAAACAGTTTAAAGTTTTATTTACGCTGTCTTTGCACAAGCATCTGAATGACAAGGATTCCCTGGGAGGCGTGGCTGTAGTAATGCAGTAAAAACTCAAACAAAGCAGAGAAAAACAAGGCTGAGATAAACACTGAGATTTTTGTAATTTGTGTTTATATTTTCAAATAACTACTGGTCACATCTGGATGTACTCTGGAAAAAAGCAATATTGGGCACAACAATAAAAAGTCATATAATATCCAAGATGAAATGACTTAATATACCTTTACCATGTATTCTTTCATGCCACAGACTGGCTCAGAGATTTTAGGATGATCAGTGTCACACTTTAAAGAATTATGAGTGCTCTTAATAAAAAAAGAGATTTATCAGGAATGAATCCAGAGGTTCATCCTGAATATCTAAAGGAATACAACAGGGAATCAAGCCTGGCAGACAGAACAGTGTTCATTGAAAACTGGTAATTATGTTAAAGGTTACAAGGCTTGGATGCACAATGGATCTCTACCACATGTAACGTATAATTATACTGTAAGAGGGTGTAATAATGTAATAATAATAATCATCATCACTTTATTAATCCCTGTGGGGAAATTGTCCCTCCCTCAACTTGCTCTTTGTAGAGTAAGCTATCCACAAAGAGCAGCCACCCATGGCAGTGCCCAGGGAGCTGGGGGTTAAGGGCCTTGCTCAAGGACCTGCAGAGACTAGGTTTGAACAAGTAACCTTGTAATTAGACATGCAGACTTAGCTCACTGAGCCACACACTGCCCCTAATTAAACTAAAACTAATGTGATAGTTCAATATAAAATTAATGAATAGATGGATAGAATAATTGGTCAATTTTTGGATATATTTACATTTTGACCCATACGTGATTAAATTCCATCTCAGTGAGACACACAGCCACATATACCGTATACTCCCACCATATTACAGTATACACACTCATTGGCCACTTCATTAGGGATACCATTCTAATACAGGGTAGGTCTCTGAACAGCCTGAATTCTTCATGGCAAGGACTCAGTTAAGTGTTGAGACCATTTGCTCTATGTGGTGACTTAATGGCACCACATAATGGTTGAAGATTTGTTGTACCTTCATGCTCTAAATTTCCCATTCCACCAAATCCCAAAGGTGTTCTGCTGGGCTCAGATCTGGTAGTTTGAAAGCTATTGAAGTCCACTGTCATGTTCAGAGAATCAGACTGAAATGACATGATTTATGACATAGTGTACAATCCACAGCGTACCACCAACAGGCACCCTGGACTGTTGACACAAAGCAGGTTGGGTCCATGAATTTGTGCTGTTTACACCAAATTCTTACCACCTGTTCTCCATGTTGTAGCACAAATTGATATTCAACAGAACAGGTGACATTTTTCTAGTCATCAGCAGTTCGGTTTCCATGAGCCTGTAAGCACTGTAGTCTCAGTTTCCTGTTCTTTACTGACAGGAATCCAATATGGTCTTCTGCCATTGTAGTCCATGCACCTCAAGGTTCATCTGTGTGTTCAGACACTTTTTCGTTCACCACTGTTGTAATAAGTGGTTGTTCGAGTTATTGAAGCCTTCCTATGACCAGTCAATCCATTGTCCTCTGATGTCTCTCATCAATAAGGTGTTTCTTTCCATAGAACTGCTATTTACTGGAGTTTTTTTTTTTACACCATTCTGTGTAAACTATAAAAAGTGATGAAAATCCCAGGAGATCAGCAGTTTCTGAAAAACCTTAATCCCCTTATTCTTATGTTTGATCTGACCTATATCTGCAGATCTTGAACCATATCTGCATGAATTCATGCACTGAGCTGCTGCCACATGATTGGCTGTTTGGATATTTACCTGAAGTGTCCAAGTGTTTTTAATATTGTAGGCAGTGTATACATACATTTCTAGAATAACAGGTTTAGGAGGTGATCCAGATTCTTGTTGCCAAATTAAACTATTCAATTTGAATGAGAAAGTCATCATGCATTGCATAATAAAACTAGCTTAGGCGACAGTGTCTGGGTTTCTTTAGCTTGTTGTCACTGGCTCAGATGTAGGTAAATGTAGTCAAATATGGAAGCTTCCATCATCCACTAATACAGTTCCCTCCACAGTCCGCCATGGGGTCACCGATGAGTCATCTGTGGACTTATGGCTCCTCTGGTTAGAGAGTCCCTAAATGAATTATGTCCCATACTCAGACCACCTGTGATGCTCCAGTATAGCCCTTTAAGAAAGAAATATGCTTAAGTACCTGAACTACAGCTATGATAAACTTACCTACCAACTTGGATAGATAACAAGCTAATATAATGCTGCAGTTACTCAATACAGTTTTGCTGTTGGAATAGAACAAATAAGCACAGCTTTATATTACTGACATATTGGCTACCTTCTAAAACTACCCTCTAACTTTCTCTGAAGTTTCAGAGTAACGTACAAGAAGCTAACAATATTTTAGTAATTTAAATATTCATTAATTTCACAATAATTTAAGTTTCCTTTTGTGTCAGCTATTATATAGCTGAAGTATAAAGGTTCTACATGTGTCATTTATGACTAGTACTGTGAGAGGCCTTTCCTTTATAAAAGAGGCTCTTCTCTTCTAATAAACAATTAAATACTTGGTTCAAATATCTTGGTTTAACTACCATGCAAATAAGCGGGAGACAGAATGAAGAAGCTTACCATTTGAGTCAGATGCTGCCTCCTGTAATGCTTGATCAGCAGTACCGTGACTATCAGGATACTGGTCAACATCCCTACTGTGACAGGAACCACACTGACAGCTGTGATTTTTTCTTGAATTTGCTTCACTATAAACAAGATGACAGGAACGGTCATGGTCAGCAGGAGCGCATGGCGAGAAAAACTATAGGACTGAATGGACCCCTAAGGGCTAATGAAACACTGCACAAAGCTTACTCACTTGTGGGGGTGATGGCAGAGGGAGTGGGAAGAACTTCAGCAGTGGCATTGAGGCGTAGTCTGGGATTCTCCACCACACACTGTAGGATGGTGTCATTATCCATACTGATGGATAGTATGCTGGTCAGGGTATACAGCTGAGAAAAACTGTCCTGGTCCTGTGTAAAGTTAGCCACAATAGGCTCCCCATTGCGCAGCCAAAAGAGTCTCCCCAGTGGGTATCCTCCCCTTGCCTGGCAGTGGTATTTCCCTGTTCCAGAATTCATCCCATTCTCATCCAAATGGAGAGTATAGTTTGCTGGAAAGAAGAGGCACTAATAAATTAATCTCTAAATGCATGATCGCCACAATAGTGTGCAATGAAATACCTGCAGAGAATTGAGTTATTGGTATTTTCCCAGTGCAGGAAGCTTTTTCACAAACCAGCAACTCTTGTCACATTCCAATGGTAGGATCTCGGCCTAACTGAAGTTCTTCTGAGGTACATCCTGAACCTTTTTTAGTCACTAATCTGGAATAGGTACTTTGGGTTCAACCAAGAACTACTCGGTGGGGCTTACATTCATAAACTTTGCAGAATGGTTGACCACAAGCACTGGTGTTAATTTGGAAGGTATGCAGAAATGCAGGGAAGAAGAGAGATAAAAGTACTGGAGCAAAAATTCAGCAGATGTATTTTTTTTTCTTAGATTAAATGCATTAATGCATAACATTTTATGCTTATGTCTCCATATTACTGCAATGGAAAATTCAGTTAATAACCGATATACTTCTAATATTGTGTTGGTGGTGAAACTTGCAAGCACCTATTAATGGAACGACATTGCATCATTTTTCATTCTATGGAAAATAAAAGATTGACCTGCAGGCCAGATTTAACAATGAATTATAAACATGTCATAGGCTGTATAAACATAAATAAATTGCAGTGTAGTTTCCTATGAAATTAGGGGTGAAGTTTAACCTACGAGCCTTTCACATCTCCCATACTTATTTAGCATAAAGGTCATAATTCCTGTTTTTTGGTGGGAAAATGGGTTCCCAGTGAAGATGACTCAGTAACTTGGAACCAAGAACTAGGTTCCTGAACTTTGGAGTGAAAGAGCCTTATGTGGCAAAGTGTGACAGTCCATGATAAAATGTATGGGTTCTATCTCTGCACTATACAAGGAACTACCAGCGCCAGTGACCTCTTGCACCAGGTTCACTTGAAGCTGTATTCCACAGCAGAAAAATACAGCTAAAGAAACTAATAGAACAACGTTTTTCCACAGAGCTTTTTTATTATTATTATTGTAAATATTTTTATTCTAAGTGTAAGCAATTATGACTTTTTACGCACTTCACCAAGAGGAACCTTGAGTTCTGTGTTCAATATGAAAAGCATTATGTGTATTCTGCAGCCTACAACAGTAAATAATCCCATGGTAATCCACATAATTATATTAGTTGTGCATGTAATATGTGAATTTAATATCCGATGGTTGAGTTAAAACCAGTGAATAGAGGAGTCAGACTAATTTTAATATATGTAATATTTTTATGTATAGCTAATGTTTATGCATTTTCTTGTGCAAATGTTTATTACTGTGGTATTTCTTGGATGTTACACTGTTAGATGCAGCAGCTAGTCATTGTTATTTGGCATAAAAATGAATTAAATAGTACAAATTAGTTGTTAAAGTAATGGAGCAAGTCTTTCATATTTCAAAAATGGGCATTAAAAGAATGAGCAGTTTGGTGGAATGAGAAAGTGAAACGGCAAATGAATTAGCATGTATTGACTGAATTTAGAATATGTATTTCACCATATTGGAATATAAAGATAAAATTATATAATTATAAATTATTTAAATTATACAGTAAAATCCCGTTATAGTTGACTCGCTTATAATGGAATATCAGACATTAATGGAGGAGGTCCGCTGGTCCTGGCTGTGCGCCTTTAAGAAAAGGCAGAAAAAACATTGGATATAGCGGATTCACATATAACGGAATTTAGCTTATAACGGACAAACAATAAGGTCACCAGGGCCGATTTTAGCTGTAGTTTTGTTCGGATATAACGGACATGGATTTTACTGTAATTATAAAATTCTAATTTATACATATTTGTAACCCCCCACCTCACACAAACACAGCTCTATCTATCTATCACACAGCTCTATCTATCACACACACACAGATCAAACTATCTCAGCAGGGAAATCTCTCACATTGATGACGTCTGCCTGAAATTCCACTGATAATTAAAATGAACAGTAATCATTAGCATACTTCACAAATGTGTAACATATTAGCCATCGTACTGATAGCTTTATGATATTTATTACATTATTTATTTAGGTTGGTAGTCTTGCTGTGATGATTTTGTTTTTAAATGGCAAATAAAAATAGCATGTATCAATTGAATTTATACTATGTATTTCACCATATTGGAATATAAAGATAAAATTAATTAATGTGACACAAGGTAAACACACTCACCAGCCACCTGGAGTGACACCTTGGTTTCAACTATATCTCCATTCCTGTAGAAGCAGCTATAGGTGTTCTCATCAAACACAGACACATTGCGGAGCAGCAGAGAGCAATTCTTATCGTTTTGTTGGTAATAAAGGTGGGTCCTGCTTTGATCCGGTACAGTCACGTTCCCAAACCGTTGGACATACTGGGCAACAACGGTTAGTTCAATCTGCCAGACCAAGAATGGGTCCCCTGTACTTGCTGGGCAGGGGCAGTGGAGATGAACATCATCACCAACAAGAGCCAGTTGTGTGTCATGGGCCAGGGCTGGGTGAGAACAATCAGACACACAAATAACAGGAGGCATTTATTGCTGCTTCACAGGACACACCCTTTACTAGTGTTTTTTTGGCAAGTGCCCAGTTGAAATCCAAATTCAAAACAGAGGAAGAAAAACCGAGAGCAACACTTGTTTTTTTATATTATAAATACCTGTAAACAAATAAACAACACATAATGCAAACTGCAGTTAGCACAACCCAAAGCAAGAAGTTTTCCAAGAATAATACAGAAGAAAAAAATGGAGCTAAATCAATTAAAAATACAATAAGTAGCAAATCATTACCCATTTCCTTATACTCTTTGATGACAAAAACACAAATGCATTCCAAATGCATGCAGAACCCTCAATCAGAACTATTCAGTACATTACATGGTTATTTACTGATAGTTTGAATCTCACATAAAATTTTAATTGTTGCCTGTAATTTAGGCAAAACATGTAACTGTAGCCAACCCAGAAGTATAACAAAAATAGGTATACATTTAGGTGGATGGTGAGTGAAAAAGTTCCATTCGTAACTATAAAAAGGAAGCAAA
The DNA here is from genome assembly GCA_026779605.1 of Mormyrus hasselquistii. NCBI lineage: Eukaryota > Metazoa > Chordata > Actinopteri > Osteoglossiformes > Mormyridae > Mormyrus > Mormyrus hasselquistii. Next base: position 127,069 of record JAODKE010000037.1, read on the forward strand.
AGCAGCAGCTTTCTGAAGGTTCGCCAATAAATTCATAGAATGTTGCTGATTAACTAGCAACATTCTAGCTGCCTATGCAAAAAGATATGTGAGACACTGATGCAAGAAATAGTCAGCAGGCAGGGGGTCACACAAAACCATGGGGGGGGGGGGGGGGGGTTCAGATCATATGCCTGGGACTCCAGCATATTGGTATACACAATCTCAATAGGACTGAGAAGCTGATATGAAAGCAGCTTTGGGGTTTTCGGTTCCTCTGCCATATGACTCCTGCCTCTGTCTACTTTATTTGTCTGCTTCTGCCACAGAGGAAGTGACCTCTTTGTCCATTGAGTGGAACAAAAAAACCACCCTGCACAGCTTTTTTTTCCACTTTTTTCAGCAGGGAAATCCCCCACATTGGTGAAATGTTTGCCTGAAATTCCACTGATAATTAAAATGAAGGGTAATCACTTCCATACTTCTTAAATGTATAAAATATTAGCCACAGTACTGATGGTTTTATGATATTTATTGCAGTAAATGTTTATTTAGGTTGGTAGTCTTGCTATGGTACTTGCAGTGGTGATTTTGTTTCTATAGTATAGAAGTTTAGTGACAGTTTTACTCATTCTTATGTGGCAGTAAAAAAAAAAACACTGTGCATGGAGGTACAACTTTTTAAGCTTTAGAAATGCCATAACATGTTGAGACATAACACCATGGCTATGCATCATTTATTTGGTTCAGCAACCTGACACACTACACAATCGCAATCTCTTGTTTTTCCCGAAGATATCTAGGTCAAGTTCTATTTCAAAATCTACACTGGAGCCTGGCTTTGTGTCTTTCTGCTATAGACAGAATGAGCAGAAGATTTAAATAAAAATGACTTACCTGTTAGAACGCAGGAAAGCAGTATGACTAACATGCTACAGTTTATCCTGCTGGAGGTAGAAAATATATAATGTTAATAAATATTAATAATTAATTAATGGAAGTTATTTTGGCCAAATTTCATTTCACAGTGATGTCAGGTGACATTGCTTAAAATCCCCGTTCTTTCCCCTTTCGTTTTATCGATGTTTTCACATGCTGCCGTTACGGACTACTGCACGCCACAAAGTTAAATTTACACTCCGAATGTGTTACATTTTACTCGAGAAAATCAAACGTTATTTATTTTATAATCCATGCTCTAAATATTTATATGAACAGCTCATCCAACATACATCACCAGTCGTCAATTTGTACGATCTGTTTTCTATAATCATCTATCCAGGAAAAGGTAATTGAGAGCACTAAACATCTTACCAGTGCACCCGAAGGAGCACATGACGGACTAATTAGAAACACTTACTGTATTAAACTGGTAAACCGGCGCATACAAACTGATCACACAAACCTTGGGAAACGTGAGGCAATTGTCCGCTCCACCACGCAAGCCACCGCGAAACTAGTTAAATTGAAAATATACCTACCCGAAACCATTGCCACAACATTCATTTAATGAAAGAGAAAACTGGAAACATACCATTGCTCTTCCATTTTCACCGTGCGTGGGGAACTGAGAAACAAAACGCGATTAAAAAGATAAAGTCGGCGCAGCCTCTGCCACTTCCTCTGACGCGTGTCGATTGTGAAATTTAAATGGGAAACGTGTTAGTAGCTCTTTAAGAGCCCTGTGAATTACCCGTCACTAAAACTGCAGATTAGATTGTTTTCAGAAAGCATTGCCGTTTAACCCATTAGGCGACATTGGTGGTCATTTAAGAACTTCACGGGGGGGGGGGGGGGTTCTTTGTTCCCTGCTCTGACAGCCGACCCCATTCTTTGTGGGAGAACAAAGGTAAACAAAAATAATCATAATAATCTAGGTAGGATGGAGAATATTCTGTGTAGGGGAATACAGAAAACAA
>JAODKE010000037.1:222481-241886 GCA_026779605.1 Mormyrus hasselquistii
ATAACCTCCTATTTTTACATAATTAAATACCAGAAGAAATTAGCATCCAAGTTGAAATCAAAATTATGCTATAAAGCATCTTGGTCAAATCTTGACTAATATTTGACGTCAAATTGACATCAAGGTGCCCGCTGGGTAGTTTTGTACAATTTAATTATTTTTTATGCATACATTGTCCGCTATAATATTTATATTATATAATCTTTATATATTTATTTATTGCTATTATCGTTTATTATATATACTTATATACATATTTAATGGTATATTTGTTATAATTGTGCATTTTATCATGCATTTTCGCATGATCTTGACATGGTACAATCTACCTCAATGACTATGACCAAATCAGACCAGTTTGTACTGTGTAAGGTACTTCCAAAGACACTAATCACAATCATTTGTACCTAATTCATTTTTTGGGGTAAGGTAATGAAAATGGATTGTGCATTTTCTCTAACAAGAAATTAGAATTTGTTAAATTGCATAAATGGTTACTAAATGTAAATTTTAAGTGTTATATTTTCAGGTCAAGTGGTGTACTTACTTTTCACGGCACTTTAAATCTCCATGGCTCAAAGGTCAAAACACCTGTAGAGTATTGTGTATGTGTTTGTATGGACTGGCACCACATTCAGGACACTAAATTAACAGTTGTAATTAAACATCCACTCCTTGCACATACATTATATTCCATCCATCACCATCTACTTTTCTGACGTTCGGGTCGTGGAGGTAGCAAGTTAAGGAGAGATACCCAGATGACCTTCTCCATAGCTACCTTTACCAGCTTATCAGAGGGGATGCTAAGGTGTTCCCAGGCTAGCCGAAACATATAATCCAGATGTCCAAACCACCTCAACTGACTCCGTTCAACGTGGAGAAGAAGCGGTTCTACTCTGAGAGTCTCCCGGATATCCAAACTTCTCACCTACCCTCACTACCCTGAGATACTTGAACTCCTCCCCTTGGGGCAGTACCTCCTCCCGACCGGAAGAGGGCAATCCACCCGTTTCCGGCTGAGAACCATGGTCTCAGACTTAGAGGTGCTAATCCTCATCCCCAGCAGATGAAGCCAACAAAACAACGTTATCTGCAAAAAGCAGCGACGCAATCCTGACCCCACCAAACTGAACACCCACAACACCCTGGCTGCGCAGAGAAATCCTGTCCATAAATATAATAAGTAGGACCGATGACAAAGGGCAGCCCTGGCGGAGCCCAACCCACACTGGGAACACATTGCCCCCGCCAACATAGCTCCCAGGGTCACCGAGGCATGCAAACCCCTCCACCGCAATAAAGTAGCAATCCAAGGGGGGACACTATATTGCCAAAAGTTTTGGGACTCCCCTCCAAATCATTTAATTTAGGTGTTTCAATCACTTCCATAGCCACAGGTATGTAAAATCAAGCACCTAGTCATGCAGACTGCTTATACAAACACTCTCAGGAGCTCAGTGAATTCAACCCTGATAGGATACCATGATAGGATGCCACTTGTGAAATAAGTCCATGAAATTCTCACTACTAAATATTCAATGGTCAGCTGTTAATGGTCTTATAACAAAGTGGAAGCAATTGGGAACAACTCAGCCATGAAGTGGTAGGTCATGTAAAATCACAGAGTGGGGACAATACATACTGAGGCGCCAACTCTGTAGAGGCAATAGCTGCAGACCTCCAAACTTCGTGTGACCTTCTGATTAGCTCAAGAACATTGCGCAGAGAACTTCATGGAATGGATTTCCATGGGAGATGTTCAATGCAAAGCGTTGGATGGAGTCTTGTAAAGCATATTGCCACTGGACTCTGTGGAGACATGTTCTCTGGAGTAACAAATCACACTTCTCTGTCTGGCAATATGATGGATGAGTTGGGGTTTGGCGGTTGCCAGGAGAATGGTACTTACCTGAGTGTATTGTGCCAAGTGTAAAGTTTGGTGGAGGGGGGATTATGGTGTGGGGGTGTTTTTCCAGGGGTTGAGCTTGGCCCCTTAGTTCCAGTGAAAGGAACTCTTAATGCTGCAGCATTGAAAGCCATTTTGGACAATTTCATGCTCCCAACTTTGTGGGAACAGTTTGAGAATGGCCCCTTCCTGTTTCAGCATGGCTGCACACCAGTGCACAAAGCAAGGTCCATAAAAACATGGATAAGTGAGTTTGGTATGTGGTACCAAGGAACTTGAATGGTCTACACAGAGCCCTGACCTGATAGTACATTTTTGGGATGGATTAGAGTGGAGACTACGAGCCAGGCCTTCTCGTCCAACATGAATGCCTGGCCTCATAATGCTCTCCTGGAAGAATGGTCAAAATTACCCATAAACACACTCCTAAAAATGTGGACAACTTTCCTAGAAGAGTTGAAGCTGCAAAGGGGGGGCAACTCCATATTAAAGCTTATGCATTAAGAACGGGATGTCATTATGGTTCATGTGTGTGTAAAGGCAGGTTTCCCAATACTTTTGCCAATATAGTGTATCTGGTTTTCCTTGCTTTCTCTTTATTTTCAGTTTAACTTTACTTGGGGGAGTCCTTATAATACTATTTTATTATGCTGTTTATGTTATTGCTTTCCACTAATTCTTAGTATGGTGGAGTTTATCACCAACAGGTATTGATATTCCTCTTGTTATTCAGTATCAGGACATATTGAAACGTGCCGGTACTCTGAAAAGAGGTGATGTGTCAGCTGAGGCTGCTGGGATTGCTGCACTGTACGGTAGTGGTACAGATGCTGTGTGCACTTGTGTTGTGCGTCTGTTGAAGTGGTTGACTGGAATTATTTGGGAGTGTATTTGAGTGTTTGTGTGCCAGTACGGTTACGTGGGTGGTTGTTTAATTTTTTACTTTTATTTTTTTCACTGTCTGCTTGAGTACTTGTCGGCCCTGCATGTGTTGCGCAAGTGGCGTTTCTGTCTGCGTACCTTCACTACAAACACCCGCTGGGTAATATTATCTAACGATGGTAACATTAACGCGGAAAAGGACAGTTGCTCCTGTGCTTTGCTCAGTCGTCAATCAGGGCCAGGAGGACATTTTCCACTTTTTTTCCCGCTCCGGCAGTAGCCTGCTTTGAGAGGGTTTTTTTGTGGTTTTTCGGCCTCCCTAGAACAACTTCGCTTTATTTTAGTTAAATGCGGTTCAGCAAGAAGTTAGTCTTGGGTAGGTCATTTTTAAATTGGTTATTTTAAAAGTTTAATTTCTAGGATTATCATCTCTGACCCTAACGGATACTTTAAAAAGTTCAGTTTAAACGTGGTTTATTTAGTGTTTTACTGTACTTAGCATTTTGTTATATTAACTATCCATTAATTAAATCAAGTAAAAGTTTAAATATGCTAAATATACTGGGCTGGGAGTAAAGGTTCATAGTGAGCTAGTTAATTATGGGGCCAGCTCAGTGTTTGCAAAATGTTTGCCCTTCTGGATGCTTGCGTCCAGTCGGACTTCATCTGCGAGCGATGCAAGTTAGTGGACTCACTCATGGTCAAGATTTGTAACCATGAGGAGCAAATGGCTCTCATCCAATACAACAATGAGAGAGCTAATGTGCCTTTTAGGGAGGCTGTGTGTACATCACAAGTGGGGAGGAAGGAGAATGAATAAGAGGTAGGTTGAGAGAGCTGGGTGAACGTAGGTCGTAGACATAGAAAAGGACGTACACAGGTCACAGAGACGGCATCACCTGAAGCGATGGAGTCTAACCGCTTTCAGCTGCTTCCAGCTTTAGAACTGGAAGAGACTGGGTAGGTACATGGGCCCTTGGGCACCAAGGAGCTGCCTACCCCCAGAAGGAGGGAGGTTGTAGTAGGGGATTCAATTATTAGAGGTGTAGATAGCTATATGTGCACGTGTGATAGAGGGTCCCGTACGGTGTCTTGCCTGCCTGGTGCCCAGGTAGGGGAGCTTCTGAATCATGACTTGGGGGACAGGGAGGTTAGTTAAGAATTTAGGTGGAGAGAGACAGAAAGCCCCAATAAATATTAAATGTGGGCACTATAAAAGGCCTACCCTTTGCGGTCTATTTAGGAGTATTAGAAACAAAATTCATGATTTAGAGGCTTTAATTTCATCAGACACTTATGACACGATAGGAATAACTGAAACATGGATGGTTACAATGATGGTGAAGAATATAATATGGATGGTTATTTGTTGTTCCATAGAGACCGAATAAGCAAGAAGGGAGCTCACTGTTAAAAATAAAAGTACAGAAGCTGTATGCATAAAACTAGATGCTAAAAACTCAAATGGCCTACTTGTCAGGGTTTGTGATGGAGCACCTAATGCAGCTGCAGAGGAATGTTATATGACGATGAGTAATTAAAATGATGTGGTGGTTATGGGTGATTTTAATATACTTGGGATACAGTGGGACACAGTCTCTGGCTCTTCTGTAAATGAACTTGCGATGGTGGCATTAGTACAGGATTGTTGTTTTACCCAGTTTGTTAATACCCCTACCAGGGGAGAAGGCCTTCTTGATCTTGTTTTCTCTAATAACCAGTTTAGCATTGGATAATTAGAGGTTTTTAGAACCATTGGACGGTAGTGATCATAGCATGATTAAATTCAAGGTTAATTATAGTGTCTGAAGAGCAAAATCCAAAACAAAAGTAAACAATGTTAGGAAGGCTAACTTTAATGGTATGACACAAACTAGAAACTGTAAACTGGGTGGAGTTAAACAGCAAAATAGTTGAAGAGGTATGGGAATTTTTTAAAGGCACATTGTTGCAAGTGCAAGAGGACTTCATACCTGTTTCCAGCGAACTAAATCAAGGACACTACAACGAAGGTGGTTTACTAAGGAAATTAAGAATAAAGTCAGGAGGAATAGGTCTCTGTTCCACAAATGAACTAATGATTTCAAAACAAAAACAGGAGTATCTATACAAGTCTACAAGTTAAAAACATTAGATTCTCTAAGAGGAATGTAGAAAGAAAAATTGGTTTGGAGGCAAAGGATGACAATAAAAGTTTCTTCCAATATTTTAACTCCAAATGAGCTCTAAAAGCTGAAATCACTCATTTGCAGGATAGTAAGGGCCTTGATGAATGAATGTGATATAGTAAATGAGTTTATTTTATTCTACACAGGTGTTCACAGTAGAGAACGAGTAACTTACCACCATTTAGTACAAATACAGCCTTCTGTGTTTATTGATATATTGTCTTTGACCAATATATGTATAACTAAGGCTGATGTGGTAATAAGCCTAGCTAAACTCAAAATAAATAAATTGCAGGGCCCTAATGGCATCCTAACTAAAATTTTAAAAGAGATGAGGGATATTATTAGTCAACCTTTAACATCTGCGGGTGTGGTAGCTACTGATTGGAAGCATGCTAATATAACTCCCATATTCAAAAAAGGGGATAGAAGTCATCCAGCAAATCCGGCCAATCAGCTTAACTAGCATTAATAGAAAAATAATGTTAGCTATAATCCAAGTAAAAATGGTAGATTACCTGGATACAAATAACACAGGGATAGCCAACATGGAATTATGAGAAGTAGATCCTATTTAACTAATGTACTTGAGTTCTGTGAGGAAGCTACAAGAGAAATTGATCACAAAAAGACCTACGATGTGATCTACTTAGATTTCCAGAAGGCCTTTGATGTTGTCCCCCACAAACGGCTCTTGCTTAACATCAAAGCAAAAGGGATTTTAGGAACTGCAGCAGCTTGGATCAAAAACTGGTTAACTGACAGGAATCAGCAAGTAGTTATTAGAGGCACAAAGTCACTGCGTTCATAGTGGGGTACCGCAGGGTTCAATTTTAGGGCCGCAATTGGACTAATCTATATTATAGTACATGATATTGACACCAATACATAAACTGGTTAAATTTGCAGACGACACCAAGGTGGGTGGTATAGCAGATACTGATCTAGCAGCGGAGAGGCTATAACGGGATCTGGATTTAATTAGCGACTGGGCTGATACCCGGTAGATGAAATTTAACCCAGATAAATGTAAGGTAATCCATGCAGGGAGCAAAAATATAAAAGTACAGATATTATTAAAATCATGTAATTATAACCTTTCATGTTAAGTGTACAATAGTGCATTGTTCTGTAAAGCCTTGTAATTCAGTGTATTTTTCTAAAATATTTCCAATTCAGTGCAAGACACTGGAGCCAATTTTCAGCCCAGGAGCTTCATGCCCATGACCAGCCCACTTTTTTTTCCCAAGAAAGTGAAAATTGGATAAATGAGGCAATACTTCATTTCTTATTATTCATTGGTTGTATTTGCTTTTTTCAAATATGAACAAAATACAAATTCTTCATATGTGTTGCACTACTACACAAATTTTTACCTCTAAATGGCTTAAATGATAACATAATATCTAATGGTAAAAGCCACCTGAGTAGTGTACTGGTCTCAGCAAGTTTGTTTATTACAGTCTCATTGTCTTTTCATATACAACACAATACGTTTGTGTTGAAATTCTCTGTACAAAAACATTTGACTTAGTCTTTTAATTCCATTAATTCACATCTGCATAGTTTACCGCTGAATCTAAAATGTAAATCTCAACTTGAGTACAGTGATCCCCTGCCTATCGCGGAAGTTACGTTCCAGATCCGCGACATAGAATGACCATATAAACAAACATTATTTTAAATATAATCTTTATACAGTTTAAGCCTTAACTACTATCTTTATATAGTTAAAATACCTTTCCCACACACTTTAAAAGCGATAGGTAAAAATCCACAATATAGAAATACCATATAAACAAACAGTTTTTAAGTCTTAAATCGTAGGGCTTAAAACAATTGGACCACAAGCAAAGTATGCGATACGCAGAGATCTGTGATGCAATATAGCGGAGGATCACTGTATGTGGATTTAACTAACTTAAATTTAATCAAATTTAATATATAACACCTGACTCCTCAGCCGTCCTGGCATCCTCACTACTCATCACTCTCTCATTCTTGGCAGAACACCGACTGACAGGGGACTGCTGGTCATAAACTACAAAATGGTCAAATGGTCATTTTACTGAATACTTAGATCTTGCTTTAGTTTTTATTTTATTTTTAAAATTACACTTGCGCACACATTGATCTGTCATAAGCTATAGAAATATGCTAATATTTGAATTGGTTTAATATTCTGCAACAGGTTAACCCCATTTATCTGTTGCCAGTTCTTTTCATTCTTTATAAAAAAACTCTGATTTTGGCACATCCTCCTCCAACAATCTTTTTTTCTTAGCCTGTTCAGTCCCCCGGTCTCTTCTTTTCCATACTGTTACGCTAACTGCTATTTTACCAAGTTAAACAATTTGTAGGCTCAAAGTTGGACTGTTGTAACCAACTTGAGTGATTGGGAAGGGGAGAGCTCCCTCAGGAGGCACCCATGTAATTTACCATTATACAAAGGCTGCGACGTCAGCTGTAAATGTGAATCTTAAGTGCTACCATTTCAGATTCACTAATGCGAGGACTGTGAAATTGAATTATTTTATTTCTGACCAGCCCAAAAGTGAAGCGGCTCACCGGGAAATCCCCCAAAATATCCTGATTATCAGTATCTCAAAATTCTAAGCAGGCCTGAAGTGGCTAAACTTTCTAATATCAAGATCCTCATTCTATATCACTCCAGCTACCATTTTTACATATTTTTCCTGAAACCATCCTACTTTGACATTTTCATAAATGAGGACTCTTAGAGAAGGGGTACAACAAGACTCCTAAGAATGGGCAGATTGAAACCAAGTGCAAATGATTATCAGAATTTAAGTATCAACCTGACAAAAAGGTAGTTTTTAGCACCATGATCTGCAAATTTCATTGTGTAATGCATAATACATCAAAATTATCTTTAACCAATCCCATAAAAAAATCCAGCAAACACAATTAAAAAGGGGAACAGTCTTATTGTGAGTTTATTGACTGACAATCTCCAGCACCAAGTTTACCGCTTTCCTCCAACACGAGGGGCACTGGCTTTCATGGGCTTGGCAATTTTCTGCTTGGGAGCAGCCTTGGTAGGAGCCTGCAGAAGTCACCATTACAAGCTGAATCAGAATAGAGAGCAGAAAACTGTGGTATCACCTATAACCTAAGATGATTAATGCACTGTAAGCAGATTTTCCACAGAAACATTACATTTCAAAATTGCAGTCCCTCGCTTCCACTCATATCACTGTAGTATACAATGGTTCACGATAGCAGCCAGCTAGGCTAAGTATGCAGAGTGAAGCTATCCTATCTAGACTGGAGGGCAATACTGTAAGTCCTTTAACCTTGGAGGCATGCAAATCTGAACCAAACAATTATGATCTCTAGCCAAAAGACAACAAAACAGTAATTCTATGCTATCCTGCCTCATGTGACATGATCTGTAGCTATCATAATTATTGGAAGCTTCCTTATTCTAGTTAATTTCTTGGTATTGGGACCATCAACTGCAGACTCAGTAGTGAAAATGAACTATACTTAGAAAGTGTGTGAACACATTACAAGGGCAGTTTTCTAAAGGCTGGCTCACACTTGTCCACACAAACACCATACGCTTATTCACTCTGCATATGTGTACACGGAAACGTTCATAGTTTCAACGGTCAAGCCACGTAGTTTGCACATGCTCACGTGTTGTATTTATATTTTTATCAATATATATTATTCTGATATCCCTGCAGACGTACCACAGCAGTGAGGTTTGTGTTGTGTTTCTCTATGTATTACAAATTCAGAAAGCCAGCTCACATTGTTGCCAAATTTGGTGAGCTGGCTGGCGTGAGATTTTCAATTTGAGACAAGTCTGTACTCACATATAAATTCATTTACACATACATAACAGTTTTATTACCTTGTAAACAATCTGTAGGGTTTGCAAACTACCCCAGCACTCATCAAAAGCATCATGTTGTTATTTAAAGTGGACAATAGCAAACTGATCATGCTTAGAGTGTCCAGAGCTGTGTGTTCATCACAGCGCATACACAAATTTGGAACACAACAGGCATTCGTTTGCAAAGACACACAACGACAAACACGTCAAACTTTTTTCTCTTGTTCACACACGTTAAAAATATTTCCATAGATTAATTTCCTCTGGGTCATTCCATGTCAAATCATTACTTTCAAACCTCATCATCATGGATTTTAAAGAAACTTGGCATGCTGATTTGGTCACATGAGTAACTCATGAAATTGAAATTGGGTATGTCTGGGACATTAATGTTACTTGTAAGCTGCACAGAAGTTGTCCTATACTGTTGTAAAGCTGTTTTCCAGCTCTATAGATTGAACAAATATGCCATCCCCATTTGAATAATTACTACGTAATAACTAATTAAAATATTAAAAATCAATAAAAAAACTATAATTTCAAAATTGATCTTTTTTTTCTTTTCACTAAAGCAAGAACATTATGTCATGAACATCACCACAAAATTTGATCTTTGGTTTTTAAGATGTTGCTGAGATATCTTGACTTAAATGCAAATGTCGCATGGTTTCATATCATGTCATAAGCGTCATAAGTCATAAGGTTACAAATATGCTACAATGCAATTTAATGGAAGCTTCATTAATGTCATTGCAGACACCTGTACTTGCCATACTATTGAAAAGGCCCACATGGCTAGTAAATATGGCTAATAAATGCCCTGCATTTATAGGTGAGTGAGGTGTGCAAATTGGTCCAGTGTAAATGCACGCTTGGGAAATCTCTTGACTTTGCAACCATCAAAGGTTACGTTGTGGCTGCATATGATGATAATTGGTAGCTAGGATGTATTGAAGAAACTATGCCCAGCACTAGTGTTGAGCTTTTTACATCCTTATGGACTGTCTCCATCCTTTTCATTCCCATGCCATCCTGATAGACTTGTTATGGATCATCAGGATGTGCTTTTAGTAGCTGAACCTGTGACAGCAACAGGGTGGACATACACAATTTCAAGCAAAGGCACAATAGCTGCATCAAAGGCTCTGATGGACTATAAATTGAGAGTATAGCAATTGTTTATGTTCTTACATTCCCCCACCTTCCCTTTAAACAGCACTGCTTATATGTAACTTATGCATTATTATACCAAGGTTGAAATACTTTCCTTGCCCTCAAAACCTAAAAGCCTATCTAGTTTGTTTATTATTTCTTCTGCTTTTTCAGAGCTGCAGCCACCTCTCGCAATAGTTGACTTTTCCATTATGACATAACTGTACATTAATTAGGCCTGAGCTTCTGTTCTGAACGATGCCCGCGAGACTGACAAAATGCGGTCGACTGCGAGTGATGTCACTCCCCATACAATCACGCCCCACAGTATAGACCCACCTCTGACGCTGATTGACAGGTTTCCATATAACGTGTCGGAAATTCAAATGCAAAATGAATTGCGATTGCGATTGAGTATTGGCAGGCTAGATACGCAATGCAGAGAAAGTGAAAAAGCAGACGTGGTAATTGAATTTGCTATTTAAATATGACAGGCTCATAACTGATTTTCAGTTTCATGAGTTACTCATGTGACCAAATCAGCATGCCAAGTTTTGTTAAAATCTGTGCCAATGAGGTTCTAAAGTGTGATGCTTTGACATGGAATGATCGATCTGGTAATAATTGTGAGCTGAACAATTATTAACCACACCAGACTCCAGTCCTGGAGAGCTACTATCCAGTAGGTTTTCTATCCTACCTGGGTTCTGATGAGCCACACCTGCTCCTGGTATTTACCTGAGAACTAGTGTGGCTCATCAGAAGCCAGGTAGGATAGAAAACCTACCGGACAGTAGCTCTCCAGGACCGGAGTTGGAGACCCCTGCCCTAAAGTGATGCAAGTGCAATATATGTGTCACAAAGAAAAAAATAAAGTTAACTTGAAGTATACCCAAAATGTTATACAATGTGTAAAATTGAAATATATAATAATGTCAAACACATTATGCCACAGTGTACTAGGAAAGAAGGTCCTTGAGTGTTGCAGCTGTTAGCATCTGCATGAAAATTAGCTATGACTTTATACCTATTGTGAAAGTGTTTATTTTATATATTAAATGTGTTCCTTCCAGTAACCACTTGAATGAGACTCTCAAACTGTCTTGTAAACAAAATTGAACTTTACATATTCTATATCTAAAATTCTTTTTTGTACCCATAGCAAAGCAATCTTTCCACAGGTAGCACATTGTGTTTAATGTGAAGTGTACTGTGGCATCTCACACACACAATTGCACACATATGCATGTTCACGTCTTCTTTTTGTGCCATCTGATATTTGGGCTTCATATACTATTTACACATTCTACTCTTCAAGTTAATATTTGTTATATATAAAAATATATAATACCACACTAAATATATGATACTGAGAAAACACCTTTTTTGTTTATAGCATCTAGTATTTTAACATTACACATTCTATAACATATTGGGTACACTTCAAGGAAACATTTTATTAAATTCTTTTGTGACACTTTTTTAGGCATATATCACGTTAGGTCACATAAGGGCAATTATAATGTCATGCATAAATACTTTGTCTTTTAGCACAAACTTTTAAAACTTAATAATAAATGTACATTTTTACTGTTTGGTATCAGTGGTTATGGTTAAAAGCTGAAAATGTATCATACTGTAATAAGAATACAACATCAAACACAATAAAGCAACCAATATAATGCATTACAAACTAAACCTTTAGCCCTTGAACAGCAATCCAGTAGCCTAGGTATATCTGAAAGACCTTTTTAAAACACATATTTGTACCGTGTTGGTGTGGTATAAAAATGCATGTCACCATCGGGTGCGTACTTGGGTGGGCTACAAGGCAACGGGGCCAAATGTAAGTACGCAATAACACCTTTCCAGAGGAGTAGCACGATCTGACCTTTGCAGCTACTGCTGTTTGCTTCTTGGTTGCCTGCTTGGCCTTCTTGGCTTCCTTTGCAGCCCTGGTAATACAATATATCAGTCAAATATGGGGGATAAAACACAAGAGACATACAAAGCACCAATGCCTTTCACACACAAACAAACAAACAAAAACAACATGATCACTCTAGTTTAAAAAACAATTACTCTTGTTTTAACCCAGAAAACCCAACCATAATAACTAAAAAAAGCTTACAAGCCAAACTTAAACTGTCTATCCCATCTTGCTTTCCCCAATACCCAACTGTGCCATCAGTCTGCAGGCCTTGGGATTTGAACCAATGACCTGATCACAAGTATTTGGTACTAACCTGCTGAACTACCCACCAGCCCCATCACTCACACCAATCCTATACAGATAATTAATCCTTAACTATGGCAACCATTTCTGAGATCAGAATGACAGCCCCAAGGACACAGTGGCAGGACACTCACCCGATGGCCTGATCCCGCAAGGCCTTGCGCACCTCAGGTTTCTGGTTGCGCTTGGCTAAGATTTCAGCCAGGGAGGCACCGGTGATGGCCCTCTGACATTTCACAGCACGACGGGTACGTTTCTTTGTCACCTCTTCCTGTCAGGACAGCAAAATACAGCTATCAATGACTATTTCATTGTATTTAAATTCATTGTTAAAGAACATTAAGCTTATAACTCACTAAAATACTAAAATAATTAGGACCACCATCCATTGATTTACCTTTTACAGGAGGACCAGGGAACAATACACATCTACCATACAGCAACCAGATGGGGCCTGCATCACAAAACAACATTCTTGCTTAGCCAGATAGATTGTCAGATTTAAGGTAGTCTGGGTTAAGTGTAACTGAACGAAGATGACATCCATGTAAGGGTACCCTAAATCCAACAAGTTATCCAACTAAGCAATAAGTCTAGTCTAGGCTCCTGGTCTCACACAACTAAAAGCTCTCACTGGTCAGAATGCAGAGCAGCAGGTGACTTACAGACTGGCCCTTCTTGTGCTTGCGCCTGTAAAGCACAGTCCAATTGATCTGCCTGGGGTTCCTCTTGGCCAGGAAAGCTGACTCACACTTGGCGTTAAGGAATTGGAAGACCTGCATCAGAGAGGGGAATTGTTACGATCCATAGAAAGCATCAAAGAAAGTCTACACCGATTACTGCATGCCTTGTCATCCATCAGTGACAACTACAATTCAGCTGCTGGCATGCCAGAGTTATAACACTGCTACACTTCTTTAACAAATAACTGAACGGAGGCACTCCTGCTAATAACAGAAACATTGCTGTGTACTGTAGTGTGACAAAAGCAGACGGAGCTTTCCCAGTGCAACGACTGAATTAATACAAGGTGTCAGACGCAGGCTGCGGCGGGTATTACCTTTCCGTCTATCCTTGCATAACGTTGGCCGTGGCCGGGATAGATTTTATAGCCACTGAAACTGCAGAGTTCGACCCTGTAGCAGAAAAATAAAATACGGTTATTGGTTTATTATATATTAGAAAGTAGTACAGACAGCAGATGTGCGTTTGTTTAACAAAAAAAAAGAACAGATGGCTCTAGATAGTCTTAAAAACCACTTACTTCATGGCGGCTGTAAAGGCAGGAAAAGAAAGGGAGAATTCTGGGTAGTAAATTAGGAGCTGATAAATTAAGTTTGGAAGAAATGTTTATTTTTATTTTCTATGTTTCAGCATCAAATCACATATATATAATCGTAAACATTTTGGGAAATAGCAACTTTTAAAATACTACTGCATGATATTCATGTAACCGAATAATGCAGTGACCCTGGTTACCTAGTGTTGACACAAGCGAAAAGCATGGCACCCAAAACGATAATTAAGGGGAAACATAAACGGAAGGCACAAAAGACGCATTATTTAAATTCTTAAGGTTCAATTTATATACTCCTGCGATATAAAGCTAAATATATGTTTCCTATCAGGTGTGTCAACGACTGTAGTTTTTTTAAAAAAACCACAACTTAGTCCCTTGGAGGATCGCCGTTAATGGACTACAACTCCCAATATAACATTTAACCCGCAGTCGACCCCCCCCCCCAAAAAAAAAATAAATATATATATATATATACATACATATATCCGGCTGTTTTTGAAAAGGATCTGTTTTTTTCTTTATGAAATTGGATAAATCAGCTAAAGTGTGAATATTTATTTACGTGTTTTGAGGTAGATAAGCAGCTGCGAATTTTACGTTTCAAATTACATAACGAGGAGTTCCGTTTGTGCCACCGAGTCGTTGAACAATAGTCAATAACAATATTGACCGAGGCAAGCATTTCTTTGTAACGAATCATCGACTGAACTTGTGCAAACATGGGAATATCAAGTCTAACTCCAGACAACAATGGTGAGTATTTAATCGTGGTCTTTGGTTTTGAGATTGTCCTATAAATGTACCGTTACCGTGCTATTTCTTGAGAACTTGACAACGGACGTAGATTCTGATGCATTGGTGGGCAAGTAAATCTGTGGTGGGCAACGTATTTTGTATACCTTGGAAATATCATTATGCATGTTATCTTTGATGAGAGGGTCACAGTCAGGTATTGTCAGATCCTTGTATGTTTTATAGAGAAAGCTATGTAAACTGTTAAATAAGAATTATGTAGTATAAAATGTTTTCACCACAACTTAAACGGCATATTGATCTTTTTTTTTTCCTATTTAACTATAGTCTTTGGGTCATACTTTAGATCTGGTAGTGAACAATCTAATTTTGTGTGCTCTCATCAGGCCACACACTTGACTTCTCAGCTCAGGGCCTTCAAAAGTTGGAGCCAAATTTTCCATGTCAGGAGGACACCCACACACTTATCCTGGACCACAATCATATGATCAAGCTGGAGCATCTGGACAAGAATTACAGGCTTCGGCAGGTACTGGTCTGAGGATGCTGATCTGGCTGTGGGGGTTACAGGCTCATTTTTGCTAAACTGGGCTAGAGGGACATTTCTCGTGATAGGGCTGATTGTGTTCCTGCTTTTCACTGTCAACCTATTTCCATTGTCATGTGGCAGCTTTCTGTGGCCAATAACCGGCTTGTGCGGATGATGGGTGTGTCCCGCCTGACTGAACTCAGGGTGCTAAACCTGCCCAACAACAGCATTGGTTATATTGAGGGACTGAAGGATTTGGTGCATCTGGAGTGGCTCAACTTGGCTGGGAACAATATCAAGGTAATAGTACTAACTATACTATATGATTAAGGCTACATTAAAATATTTTTTTTTGCTTTAACGTAACACATATTTGATATTTTCAGAGCTATTTGTACACAGAAATCTGATCGTTTCAAACCAGATTTGAGTCACTTGCAATATGTGGTACTAGATCAGATGCATACACAGGCACTGAGCTCTGTCGTCATCAGCCAGCACCAACAGTGTGGTAAAACAACAATAGAGGAGAGCTACAGCTATGACAAAATGTATCAGTGTGTACATGTGTGCCATTTTGTTGAACAGATGCATTCACATTACAGATATAAAGGTAAGATAGGTAAAGATGCTTTATTCTCATTGTACAAGTACATTGAGATTTCATTTGGGGCGCGCCAGCAGATACACTGTAAAAAAAATTACAATAAAATCCAAAGAATAAAATATGTACACACACACACACATATACACACGTTCACAGTGAAAAGGGTGCTGGTAAATTAGTGCAATATAATCATACCCATGAATGGTTATGATTTTGTATAAAGTGCAGTGCATTTCGCAAAGGTAGATTTCGAGTTATACAGCAGGTTCAAGTACTCAAATATTCAGAATGTTAGAGATGAGTGCTTTGAATTGAGAAGTGTGATAGCTGTCTGGTAAGATCTGTTCCTCAGCTGGGTCGTTTGTGCGTACAGGGTTCTGTACCATCTACCGGATGGCAGGGGTGTGTGTCCAGAGTGGGTTGGGTCCTTGATTGTTTTCTCAGCTCTGTTGCTGTACTGGATGTGATGGATTTCTTCCAGTGATGGAAGCTGGGTGCCAGTGATCCTTTGGGCTGATTGATGTGCTTCAGGGTCTTCCTGTTCTCCAAGGTGCAGTCAGAGCACCACGCAGTGATGCAGTATGTGATCACTGACTCTATGGTGCACCTGTAGAAGTTCACCAGGAGCTGCTGTGGAAGACGTGCTTTCTTCAGGCTCCGCAGGAAGTGCAGCCTCTGAAGTCCCTTTTTTGTTATTGCATTTGTGTTCATGGTCCATGACAGATCTCGGCTGATATGAACCCCGAGAAATCGGAAGCTCTGGACCACCTCCACCCTCTCACCACTGATGCTGATGGGGTGGTGGGCCATGTGTTTCCATCTCCTGAAGTCCAGGATCAGCTCTTTTGTCTCTTTGGAGTTCAGGGTGAGGTTGTTGTCTTGGCTCCAACGCTCCAGGTTCTCGACCTCGTCCCTGTAAGCTGACTCGTTACTGTTCGAGATCAGACCTATCACGGATGTATCATCTGAAAACTTAATGATGATGTTAAAATCATGGGTGGGTTAGCAGTCGTGTGTGAAGAGGGAGTAGAGTAGGGGGCTGAGCACACAGCCCTGAAGTGCTCCTGTGTTGAGAATGATGGAGGTGGAGTTGTGGTTACCCATACGCACTGTCTGTGGTCTGTTGGTGAGAAAACACATGTTTATGTGAATGTGAACTGTTAAGAAAGGCAAATTGGAGCTGAGGAAAAAATCTGAATCAAACATTGTGAACATAGCTTATGTGACACCCACAGAATATTGTACCCCTGTGTGTGACCCTGCTTTGACAACCATGTTTTAGGTCATGGATCAGCTCATGAACTGCTCAGCACTTCAGCACCTAGACCTTTCTGACAACAACATCTCTCAAATCGGTGACCTTTCCAAGCTCTCCATTTTGAAGGTCAGGAGGCACTGCTCATTGTCTGAAAGAAACCCATAGTTTGGGCACGGTCTGCGTTTGACATGTCATATGTACCATAGACACTCCTCTTGCATGGGAATATCATCACTACACTACGCACTGGCCCAGCCCACCTGCCTCCCAGCCTCCGTGTTCTCTCCCTCGCTGAAAATGAGATCAGAGACCTTAATGAGGTAATAGAGAGACACTCAGGCATGTTACTTAAGTCATTTTCCGCCCCTCACTCAATCACTTTGTATACTTGGCCTTTTACCTTTAAGGTATCCTACTTGGCATCCCTTCCAGAGCTGGAACAGTTGTCTGTCATGAGTAATCCCTGTGTGTTGTCCACACCATCCTTGCCTGGATACGACTGCCGGCCATATATCATCAGCTGGTGCCTGAGTCTGAAGATCCTGGATGGATACATAGTGTCACAGAAAGAAGGGTAAATGTCTGTAAATGGCCATACTCTTGCTTATACCTGTACACCAGTACACAATTGCTCTGCTCTTTATTTAAGGCTAAAAGCAGAGTGGCTCTACAGTCAGGGTAAAGGTCGCTTGTTCCGGCCTGGGCAGCATGTGCAGCTGGTACAGTACCTGGCTTCTGTCTGCCCCCTCACCTCTGCCTCTGCACTCCAGTCTGCAGAGGATGCTAAACTGGAGAAAATTCTTAGTAAACAAAGGTGAGTGAGTGTGGATCCCAGAATGCCATGCTTATGGTGTAATGTGATCGTGTCCCAGAATGTTGTGTGTTATACTATAGGCTTCATCAAAGACAGCTGCTGCAGCAGACCCAGAGAGTATCCCAGAAGCCAGCGCGGCCCATGCAGCTGGATGCAGAACAGCAGCACCCTCGCCATGCCCAGCAGTCTGGGCTAAAAGATAGGCTGGCCACACCTGAGGCAGGAGTGTCCATGAAGCAGATAGGTGTGTGTCACAGTAGTCCTGCTCAATACTATAAAACAAGCAATAAGTTTCCACAAATATTGTGATAATGCTATTGGCATGAAAGTTTCTGATTTTGTGTTTTTTTTTTTTAGTTTTTTTTTTATATATATATATCTTTTATAAGAAGTCTTTTTTTTAAGTTTTTTTATATATCTACATAAGTTTAACAAGAGTCTCTTTGTTCTTTCTGTGTTTGTGTACTTGTCTTCAGCTGAGCCAGCTTTAAAGGTGAACACATGGGTGGCAGGTGATCATTCCTACAGTATAGCCCCTTGTGACCCCACCCCCGCATCTTGCGGGGAGACGCTGTACCTGGAGGATGTGCAAACGGATGAGGATAAGCTCAGCTTCAGCCTACTCTCCTCTGACTCTGCCTTACTGCACCCACCTGTGACCATGCCATCCACAAAGAAAGAGCTGGATAAACCTGACTCCTTAGCTTCTGAAAGCACAGGCGCAGGGACTGGCCAGGGGTATCCTTACACAGAACCTGAAAAAGAGCTGGTCCTAGGTGACTGCTCAGATTGCACCGTTGTGGAAGTAAGCCTGCAACAAGCACAAAGATGTGAGGCTGAAGAAGCTGCGCTGAAAATCCAAGCATGGTGGCGTGGCTACTGGACCCGACGGCACCATTTGCAGGCTACAGAGGTCCGGGCTGAGATCCGACTGCGCAGGATGCAAGAACACATTACTTTCCTTTCGGCCGAGCTGGAATGGTGAGCAAAGTTTCTCTTCCTCACAAAGCAGTATGATTTTACTATCAATCTTCCTTGTTTTTGCAACCCAGTTGCTCTAAAGCACTTAAAAAATTAACAAGAGCGCAAGTCTATTTGAGTAATATAGTATGGGAGCAGATACATGCAGACTGTCCTCTTGAGCCGAGGGAAGAATTTCAGTGCAGGTGAATTTGGCTTTATTAATTTGCCCATAGTGTATTACTGGGCATGTGAGTGTATGGTGCCCTTTTGATGGTCTGATATCCCATCCAGTGTGTACCACAGTTCTATGCCCCATGCTTAGGTTAGTCCAGCCCCCCGTTAAATATGGAAGTGATTAAATTTTAAGACAGACACAACAATATTGAAGCAGCACTACATAGTGATATCAAAGAAAAGAACAGTTTTGACACTTGGTATTTTTACAGAAATAACTGAAAAGGTATTTAAAGAATCTTTCAATTTTTTTTAAAACGTAAAACAAACAGTTTCAGTGGATACTTTTTAATTAGTATCACCTTTGTAATAGCAGAAAACCAAACATTTGTCTTTGGTATAACTTTGCATTTATAGTCATTGGCTTCCAATCAATAGCAAAAGGGCAAGAACAAAACTGAATTAGTAAGTCAAAAGTCTTTGGGCCTGTATGTTGAACATTGTTGTCAACTGATATTTCACGACTACAGAGCTCGGTCTGTTCAGCGATATGGCATTTTTCACTCGTTCGCTTCAAGATTTGTCACGAATGACCGTCAACGACATTAGGCGTATTCTTCAGTCACTATTTGTCATACCTCCACGAGTTAAAAGGAAAAGGCCATCAAATTTATATGTTTCTAGTTATATCCATAATTACGAAGGCATGTCACGGCCATGTAATGTTAGCCTAGCATGTTAGCACATTTGTGTACTAGCCAAAGGTAACGTTAATGTGTATCTGTTAATTAATCA
>JAODKE010000037.1:245950-262512 GCA_026779605.1 Mormyrus hasselquistii
ACACCCCTTCAAAGAGAGGTAGGCATAAGGAGTATATGAAATGTTACTACAGTGCGTGTGCTGTTGGTTCCAATGTAACCTAATTAGAATATGATTATTTTATTTATTTATTTATATATATATATATAATATGATATAATATGTATGTATGTATAATATAAAAAATCTCAATTTTTCATTGTATTCAATAAGTAAAGAACAGAGACTAGAAGCATGGCTGGGTGGATGCTGCCAGCATTGGTTTAAAGTATTGTACAGCATATATCTAGCCTAGGAACAGATCAAAATTCTAAGTTAACTATTGAATGTGCATTGCTATCATGTCATCATTGAAATAAGTAGGTGGAACATCATAATTGGAGTAACTCTACTTATTCTGTAAGCTCCTTGATAAAGTTTGCACCATAGTGGATTAAAAAAAATGCTATTTTAGCATGGCTTTTTGTTGTGTACGGATTGAGTCAGTGATTTTAGGAAGATGTGCTTATTTTTAGCAGTTTTACAGAGTTTGAAGACACATTCCACCACAGGGATTAGAACAGGAAATAGTGTCATGCTTGGGTATAGATTCATAGACAGACATTGCTGTACTTAATAACAGACTAGTGTCTTCTGTGTGTTTGCAGCTACAATCTATGCAGGAATGGCAGCGCACTATGGAGGAGCGTCTGGGTGCTTTGGGGGGCATACCTGTGCCCGCTGCTGTTCAGGACCCTACACCAGAGTGCAGCAGTGCTGCATCCCCTTACCATGCTCCTGGTCCCTTGTTCCTGCCTGACTCGGGCTTTCAGTCATCAGGGCTGCCACATGGAGCTCTAGATATCCTAAGCAGCGAGCCTGGAGATTTTGTGGAGACTGAGGTCGAGGATCAGGACTGCATTCTTCTGCAGCAGTACCTCTGCTCTGTTCAGCAGTGTGAGGATGAGGAGCAGAATAGTGAGGGGGCCGGCGGCATTAGAGGGTTACCCTTATCTCCAGCTCCCCAAGACGAGCAGGCTAATCTATAAGTACCTGCAACAAAAAAGGCTGGTATTCCTTCAGACCCCACAACCCTGATGAGGAACCTGATGTGGATTTCATAATTCATATTGACTGTATGAAGTCCTGCAACTGAAACTATATTATGCTGCAAATAAGACTGAAAAGACCAATCATCTCTAAAGCTGCATTCTGTCTTCATGGTGATGGTCTTATATAATGCATGTAAACATCAGGAATTGTGTCTTAACGATACCTCCGGGAATTGCCAGATGCCTCCTGTATGCAATAAGTAGCTGGCCTAGAGGTTTATGCAGTATGAAGTGGCCTCAGTAAGGAAGGTGTGTGATTGGAGCAAATGGAGACAACCATATGTCTGCATGGAATACCCCTGATGTCAGCTTGCTGAGGAACAACTTTTGCACAAGCTGTACTCCGATCTTTACAGCACCTCTTTGCATGATGAGCTTTATTGTTGCAGCATTTTCTGCATGTTAGGAAATTGTCAGCTTTGATATTCTGAGGAATACTGGGTATCCGTATTAAGCAGTGGTATTGCACATAGTCACAGCCTTGTCACTAATTCAAACCAAGTTCTGTAGAGACGCTAAAGCTGCTCACATTACCTATTTTATAATAAAACTTTGTTGCTATATCTGAACAAATGAACCCTTGTGCTTCACTGTTACTACTCCCTCTGCTTCAGAGAAGTATAACCAGATGGGACTGTCCTGCCCTTCAGTCCTACTTGATGTGTAGTTAATGCCCTAACTATTGCTTTTTGACTGTTTGCTAGATATATGTCAAAGACTTAATAAAAGCTTCCTGGGACCCATATAACTAGGCTGTTAGTTATAATTACCCCACACTTTGTAATTTGCTTGTTTTTGTATGCATGGTTTGTCTTACACATTATGGTGCAATATACTTGCAATTTCAATATCATGCAGTTTTATCAGTATGAACAGCATAACTACATATTACACTTAATAATTAGATTCCCCCAATGGGAGACTGGTCTGCTA
The DNA here is from genome assembly GCA_026779605.1 of Mormyrus hasselquistii. NCBI lineage: Eukaryota > Metazoa > Chordata > Actinopteri > Osteoglossiformes > Mormyridae > Mormyrus > Mormyrus hasselquistii. The sequence goes on from JAODKE010000037.1 coordinate 247,954, forward strand.
CTGCTGCAGACACTTTTTCATTAGGTCGATATGCAAGAAGTAAAAAATCGAGCTACCTCAGACTCTGCAGAGTCATTTTACTGGTGGATCTCTGCAGCTGTCAAATTTTGAGACAAATCACCCCAAACTTGAAGCAACACCTCTTAGTGGAAGCAAATGGAAGGGTGAGCGCAAATGACATTTGACCAGTGAATGTTAAAAAGTATTTAATGGATGTCATTACTGCTTCACAAAAACGATAAATGGGTGATTATCTACACCTGATGAAACAGCAGTGTTCTGTGGCAGCAAAAGTAGGAAACTACAGCTGTAGAACCCACTTGATTTTATAAACACAGTAAAGCTAAAGGTATTTGACAGTTCTTTTTCAAACTTTGCAGACATATTGTATGGGTGAAGATTGGGAAATGGTCTCACTTTAAGGCAAATTGCACCAAAATTGCATCAGAGCTACATAGGAATAGCAAAGGGAAGGGCAGCCTCAGACACTTGATCTTGTCAGCATAATTCAAAATTATTTTTCTGATCTTTTCCAAACCTTGTAGACACATTGTATGGATGCATATAAGGACTTGTTCATATTTTGAGACAATTTGCACCAAAACTGAAGCGCTTAGTGACATTAAAGAGAAGGATGAGATGGTAAGAGGCTTATACTTGTGAACAGGATAACTCTGTTACTATTACTGTAGCATTTATGTATGAAAGGTGCTATACAAATCAAACTTATTACCCTATTTCTTACTACCTCACAAACACATTATATGGCTGAAAATCTACATCTGAAAATCATTCCAATGATACTCTAAATCAGGGGTGTCAAACTCCAGTCCAGTTTTGGGTTTACCCTCATTTAACACACCTCATTCAACTCCTTGTGGTAATTACCACACAGCTCTTGAGCTGAATCATTTGTGATGGAACAGGGGAAGAATTAAGCCACACAGGGTTCTCGCCATCCAGGACTAAAGTTTGACACCCCTGCTCTAAATCAACAGAAAATTTGAATTGCAGGACAAAGGGCAGCAAAAGGTGAAATCTAAACATATTTCATGGATCTTTTTTGTAAACTTCCCAGGAACATTTTCTGAATGATTTTCTGAATATTGTATAATAAAATTTATATTGTTTTTGTCACTATCCTCCTCACCTTTTGGCAAAATCTACTGGGGGGAACTTATTCATATCTGGGGAACTGAATAAATATTCTGACCATGCACACAGACCCCAAGCGTCATATACACTATATGGATAAAAGCATGGCCATTACACCAACCTAAATTTCTGTGATACACCTTTCTAAATCCATAAGTATCAATATGGAGTTAGTCCCCCATTGCAGTTATAACAGCTACCAATCTTCTGGGAAGGCTTTCCACAAGATTTTGGAGTTATCCCCTATTCATCTATTCCAGCCACCAGAAAAAAGTCACACTGGACCATTTGGACTAGTGTGGTGCTGAGATATCGCCTGCCGCATGGCAATCCTCAGGTTCTCATCCCTGAGGGGATTTGTTGTGTGGTGGTTGTGGCAATACACTTTAATCAGCGAATGCTCATTACCTTACCATCCAGAAGAGCATTTGTAAGGGATGTTATTTAAGTGAAGGCCTGGCTCCATTCTAATTCATCCAAAGGTGTTCAGTGGGGTTGACAGCAAACTGTCTTTATGGACCTGGCTTTGTGCACTAGGGTACAGTTATGCTGGAACAGAAAAGGGCCTTCCACAAATTGTTTCCACAAAGTTGGAAGCATGGAATTGTCCAAAATGTCTTGGTATGCTGAAGCATTAAGAGTTACCTTCACTGTAACTAAGGGGCCTAGCCCAGCCCCTGAAAAACAATACTATTATCCCTCCTCCACCAAACTTTACAGTTGGTACAAAGCAGTCAGGTAGGCAACATTCTCCTGTCATCCATTAAATCCAGACTCTCCATCTCTATTTTTATCCTTCTTTTATATACCATCATTTGTACTTTTATTTTCTAGTTGCTTGCATTTTTTTCCTCCATTATATATCTATGTATAACTATCTTTTCTTTTTTATTAATTCACCATTCATAATTTTACTCACTATACTTTAACCTGTCTCTAGCTTTTCCTTATGCAAATTTATGAGAGCCATGATAGCATTTCCTCAGTCTTTTATCATTTATTTGTTTACTTATTCATTTATAACTGTCTTCCATCCCTTTATTTTACATAGAGTGGGTTGATATTATTTTCATTATGTGAAGTATTCTGTGTTTGTAGGAAACATGCTATGTATCTAAAGTCTGATTGACTGAATTATAATTTAATTGTCATTTTTGAAACACCACAGCTCACAGAGCACAACAAGGAAATGTGTTCTCTGCATTTAACCCATATGTGACGATGTAACATAGCAGGGGGCAGCTAATTCAGTGCCTGGGGAGCAGTGGTTGGGGGTGGTACCTTGGTAGTCGGGGATTTCAACCTGCAAATTTTCAATTACAAGTGCCTGGGTTTTTGCTTCTGTGACCGCCTGAGTTGCATTCTGCCTGGCCTGCTGGTACCCGTCAGCTGCCTCTGGAGACCCCCGGGCTAATAATTCCCAGTACAGTATGTCTCCTTCTTCAGCTTGACAGCCCCCCTCACCTCTGGTGTCCACCATCGGGTACGTGGGTTACCGCCGCGGCTGGCACCAACCACCCTGCAGCCAAAGCTCTGTACGGCCGCCTCCACAGTGGAGGTCCAGAACAGTGTCCATTCAGTGTCCCCATCTTCCCCCGGCATGCAGGTGGAATTCTGCTGGAGGTGCGAGTTAATGCTCCAGTGAACAGGAGCCTCTGCCAGGCATTCCCAGCAGACCTTCACTATGCGCTTGGGCTTACCTGGCCTGACTGGCTTCCTCCCCTGCCACCTGAGCCAACTCACCATCAGGTGGTTCTCAGTTGACAGCTCTGCCCCTCTCTTCCAAGATGGAAGACTGCAGATCAGATAATACGATTATGATATCGATCATCGACCTGTAGCCCCGGGCATGTTCATAGCATGTCCACTTATGGACACCCTTATGCTCGAACATGCATTGCACAGAAGTCCAATAACAAAACATCACTCGGATTCAGATCAGGGAGGCCGTTCCTCCCAATCACCCCCCTCCAGGTCACACTGTCATTGCCCACGTGACCATTGAAGTCCCCCAGCAAAACGATGGAATCCCTTCGTGGCACGCCAACCAGCATACCATTAAGGCACTCCAAGAAGGCCGGGTACTCTGAACCAACATTTGGCATAAACGCAGATGACAGTCAGAGATCTCTCTCTCTCCGGTAGATTGGTTCCAGAACCCAAGCTACAGGTATGCCTTGAGGTGAGCCCGACTATATCTAGTCAATATCTCTCAACCCCACGCACAAGCTCAGGCTCCTTCCCCACCAGAGAGGTGACATTCCATGTCCCAAAAGCCAGTTTTGTCATCCGGGGATCGGACCGCCAGGCCCTCCCTTGGCCACCACCCCATCCTCAAATCACCGAACCCCTGACATTCCCCTTGTGGGTGGTGGGCCCACCTGGGGAATGTCCCGTGTGCCTCTTTCGGGCAATCCCCGCCCGGGCCCCAATGGCCAAGTCCAAGCTCTTTTCCTGAGCTTTTGGTCTTTTGATTAACTGTAAATGTAAACATTTACCATTTCATAATTCCAAAAGGCTTGCCATTTCTAAGGTGGAGGTCAAACAGTTTGTAAGATACCTTGACATTACAATCAGTAAATCAACTTAAGACAGAATGGTAAGAAACTTTTCCATCAAGACTGAAAAATCCAAGTACTTATTTAACAACTGGTTTCAACCACACCTCACGTACACAGTCATACCTTACATTCTAAAGCTAAGGGTGTGTCACGGCTGGTGTATCTGGCCTTGTCCATATTAGTTCATTCAAGTGCAAGTGTGGACATTGATTCTGGTTTTAAAATCTGTTTGAAGTAATAACTAGGGTTAAGTATCAAAACCCTTGTACTGGATCTTATTGCACAGCATACTTTGGTGTCTCATTTTGGTGCCACTTAAATGCCTGAGCTGTCGATTGAAATATCTACCCTCTGGTGATCAGACAACACATGCATCAATGCACCTCATGTGCCATCACTAGTTAACATTTCACTTGCTCTGATTTCACTAGACATGTACTATTAGCTAAACAGGGTTTAAGATACCAAGTACAGTGACAATAAAGGCATACTTCTTCTTCTATAATGCCTAAATAAAATGGTGTAAAGTGTATGAAGTGCATAATTGTATATCACTCTGAAGAATGACCACCAGGACAGTGTTAACTAAAATTTGTTAGGTGTTTTTTATTTATTTATATTTATATACTAAACGTTGTATTCTCACCTTGCTTCGCTAGTGACCTGAACATTGTATTTACAGCTGGGGACATATGATTCAGTGCGGAGGCTGTTCTCAGGGTTTGCCAGGTACTTTTCATCTGCAACAATTTACTAACACATTTATGGTAAAATGGTTTACAAAATAATATTTCATGGTAAATTATTTGCTAGCAACCTGAAAATAAAAGTTGTGCTTTTTACATCTTGGAACTGTAAACTGTGCTTCAACAAAAATGTACTTTCCCCCCCCATTATTTAATCTCCATGTGTCAGAATTACTGAGAATATGACTAAAGCAAAGTAAAAACTTTAGAACTTTACTCATATTGAACTCTTTTTTACTGTTATTACCCCAACTCTCAGTCTTTGTCCCTAAACTGCAAGGTAAACTAAACTGCAGCGTAAAAACAGTTAGCGAGTGGACAGTTAGCAGACTGTGAGGGGAAATTTGCTGAATTTGACAAAAAGTGTTGGTTTAAAATCGCATGTCATGGAAGAGTATTAGGGCCATGTGAAATAAATTTCAGAGAATTTTTAGAAAAAAAGTCAGAATTCTGAGAAAAAAGTCACTGCAGATCACAGGTCATATGCGATATACCAAGTTTAGGGGCAAAAGTGGAAGTGGAGTGTCAGCGTAAAATGACAGAACTGGCAGCATTCCAGCGAATTCATGGAGCTTCAGAGGAAACATTACAGGAAATGTTAGACTGAAACTGTTTTAAAATGAATTTACTGGCAGTCACATTGCATTCCAAAATTATGCATATACAGTGCTCTCAGATTGTTTTTAGATGTTCAATCATTTGAATCCGTACTAAATTAAAAATATCTGGCCGGAGATGTGTGAAAGACAAAATATGTACAGAAAATTCCAAAACAGGTTACACATTGCCACTTTTTAGGCCTTCTGAGATTTGTTTGTATTTTTTTTGTCAGATGATTTGCAATATTTCGTCTTTTAACAAGATGTAGAGATCAGCTGCAGCAAATTGATTTCTTGGAACATCCCATCCATTCTCCTCCATCAGCACACAGCACAGTCCAAAAACTTCATCACAAAGAAACTGGCCTTTGGAGGTGCACTCTTTGCACAAATTCACCTCCTCCATGTCAATGGGTTTCAGTCTATCCTCTGCACTGTGCAACTCTGTAAAAGAGTACATTAGAACTGGCTGGCCAGATGCAGGTTCATCACTTGTTCTTGGCCTAATTCTGTGAAGTTCCATGTTTGTATAACTTCATTAAGCTCATCCTGCATGAAAAACAGATATATCACAGAAGTAAAAAATATATTAACTAAATCAAGGACCATAGACTAGTGATGGCCAAATGAAGCTTCATAAACCATTTGCTGTATTGTCTGGCATTATTACTTCGAGGTCTCTGCTAAAAAAAGAGTGAAAAAGAAGCCTCAGTGCCATAGTTTGATGCCTAATTAAAAAAAAAAAATGATTGTCAGACATAAGAACATAGATTTGCAAATGAGAGGCCATTCAGCCCATCAAGCTCATTTGGGGAGAACTTATCTAATAGCTCAGAGTAGTTGAAATCTTATCTAGCTCTGATGTAAAGGAACCCAGGGTTTTAGCTTCCACTACACTAGCAGGAAAACTATTCCATACTCTAACTACACGCTGTCTAAAGAAGTGCTTTCTCAAATTTGTTTTCTACCGCTAATTTCCAGTTATGATCACAAGTTCTAGTATTTAAGCTAATATTGAAATAGCCATTTGACTGAACAGCATCCAGACCTGTTAGAATCTTATATACCTGGATCATGTCCCCCCTTATTCTCCTTTGCTCGAGGCTAAACAGATTCAGCTCAGCTAACCTCTCCTGATAAGACATTCCACTAAGACTAGGAATCATTCTCGTAGCCCTCCATTACACCTTTTCTATGGCAGCAATGTCCTTCTTAAGGTATGGTGACCAAACCTGCACACAATATTCTAGGTGGGGTCTTACCAAGAAATTATATAAATGTAGCATCACCTCCCTTTCACTTAAACTCCATGAATGAATGTCATCTGTTCAACTCACCTCAGCATTGCCATCTACAGTCATTACTAGGCTAGTAGAAAAACCACTTTTGCAAACATTGCTTGCTACAAATGTTATTGCTAATGTTTAACCTGCTGGCACGATAATAAAAGCAAGTTTTACTTTTTCACCTACCTCTTGCTCTTCCAAACGTGCATTGGCTTCCTCTGAAACACCACAAATTCACACGAATGCTGCCAGTTCTGTCATTTTACACCAACACTGACATCTCCACTTCTACTTTTGCCCCTAAACTCGGTATATTGCATGTGACCTGAGGTCTGCAGCCAGCCTCTGACTCTAATCTCAGGATTCTGACATTTTTCCTCAGCGTTCTGACTTTTTTCCTCAGAATTCTCTGACTTCAAGAGACCTGGCAAAACAGTTCATTATATCCAGAGTCCGCTATATCGAGAGTTGCTGTATGCCCACACAGGGTTAGAGTGGAGCCAATTTTCATCCCAGGTGCTTCATGCCCATGACCAGCCCACTTTTTTTCAGGAAAGTGAAAACTGGATAAATGAGGCAATACTTCATGAGAGGGTGGAGGCATGCCGCTTTCGTCAAATTGACAGGTTGGGTCAAAGGTCATAAAGGTCACATAAACCAAATTTGACAGGTCTGGGCTTGTAGCCAGTTGAGGTAACTAGTATTTAATTAAAGGTAATATAAATCAAAAAATGACAGGTTGGTATGGAGGTGACGTCATGACTACTAAAACAAGACAAGACATACTAAAAAACTTAATTAAGAAATGCTAAAAAAAACTTGACAGACTATATATTTCTCCTTAAAGAATCCTAAGAAACGCAACCAACCGTATAGGTTTTCCTCCTTTGGTAAAGAAGTACAAGTACCCCCAAGTGTCATCTGTGGCCTGTGTGCCGCAGATATTTTTTTATTATTAAGCCGAGCAAGGTCTTTTCCTCCTTTGGTAAAGAAGCACAAGTACCACCAAGTATCATCTGTGACCTTTACCCCACTGGAAAAAGAAAACTACACGGGACTTGCACAGAGTGAGTATATTATTTCTTTTATACATGTGATAAACGCTATACATTAAAAATAACTTATTCTAATAATAGTGTCATGCCCAGCTCCATACGATCCTCCTGTCTGCCACGCCCACCTCATTACCTCGTGTGATTCCCCGATTGTGGTCACCTGTTGCTTGTTTAGTTTAACCTGTCTGGTGTATACCAGTCCACATCTTCCCCTAGTTCGTTAGACTTGTCATTGATGTTACCTTGCGTAGACCCTGATCCTGTCCTGTCTGCCTGTCTGTGCTTATTAAAGCCACGTTTTGCCAACGCCTTGGCTCCGCTCGCCTGCTTCTCAATTTGCTTGCTTCACGTGACGTGACAGAATGACAAGTCTCCGAGAAGACGCAGCGCAGCAGGGTATTGCTCTTTGGCTTACCCTGCTGCAAAAGGTAGCGTATTGGCGCAAGCTGCCCGAGATCTGTGAGGATCCCGGCTTGCTCGCCCTTGCTGAGCGGAGATGAGATCTCCTACAGGGAGTGACCCCACAGACAGAGGAGCGCGACATGACGGAAGTACGCTCCCTTCTGCACCAGCACATCCTCCGGGGTCCCGCTATGGGGTCCAGGCGGCGTGAAAAGAAGCGCCGAGGGAAGCAGGAAGACGCCCCGACCCTCTTCCTGGGAGCCTGCTCCCTGCTCCCTGTCTGGGAGAACACCGTTGCCGCCTACCCGGTCAGCCCTGCCGATGAGCTGCCGCCTCCAATGGAGGCATATCATTATCGGCATGCGTACCTGGACCAAGAGGGGATACGCGCGGTGAGGGACGCCATTCCGCATGTTCCCCGGGCTCTTAAAGGGGCAGAGTCCTTTAGGACACGTGCTCGGGTAACCCTGCCTGAGGTTCCGGACTTGCCCGAGCAAGTCTTAGTGGCCGCCCCGGCTGTCCCGCCAGCCGCCAAAGTCGCCACACTGCCCGTGGCCGCTGTCGCCGCTACGCCCAGTGTCGCCGCCACGCCCGCGGCACCTTCTGCTGGCCGCACGCTCGTGGTCGAGGCGCCCCCTGCTGGCCACACACCCGCAGCCACCGCCGCGCCCTCCGAGGCACCCCTGCTGGCCGCACACCTAAGCCTGGCTCTCCTGTCTCGCCTGGCTCTCCGGGCCCGCCCGTCCAGCCCGTCCTGCCCTGCTCGTCTGTCCAGCCCATCCTGCCCTACTCGTCTGACCAGCCTGTCCAGCTCGCACCACTGCCTGCTGCTGCAGCCACGCCCGCTGCAGTGCCAGAGACAATGACTCCAGGCCAGAACCCTGTCCTTGAGGAGGTCCTGGCTCCTTACTCCTCCTCTGAGGAGGAGCTGGACTGGGACCCCTTGGGGACCTCCCTGTGGACTCCCGCTCCCTTGCCCTTCCGAGAACAATGCCCTGTGGGACCCCGCCTGTCAGTGTCCCGTAAGGGACGGGGCCATAGGCGTTGGGCCCGGTTCCCGCCTGCCCTGCCCCCTTGCTCGCCCTCGCTCGCTTTGGCGGGGGCTCCGGGGTCTCCTGCGGGTCCTCTGCCTTGGGGTCAGCGGTCGCCTCCGGGTCCCCCCCCGGTGCTTTGGTGCCGGTCCTCGGGCCCGCCTCCGGCTCCTTGTTGGCCGCCTCCAGGCCCCCCTGCTCCGCCTGGGCGTCGGACGGTGCCTTCCCGGGCTCCGGCTGCACCGTTGCCAGCTGCGGCTTCCCCCTCCTGCCTGCCTGCGCCGCTGGTCCCTCCTGTTCCCTCCATGTCCCCTCCGTTGTTCCCTCGACTCGTTCCCTTGACCCCTGTGATGTCCCCTCCTGCTCCTGCCTCCCTCTTGCCTGTGGCCCCTTCGGCCACCGCCTGTCTGGGCTCCCTTGGGCTCCCTTCTGTCCCCCATCCGTTCCTGTTTGGTCTCCCCTGTGTACTCCTCGTCTCTTCGTCCTGCCTGTCTCTGCTCCTCGTCCCTCTGTTCCTCCTGTGCCTCCTGTGTTCACTCCTGTCCCTTTTCTCTCAGCTTAATAATATTTTCTTTTACTGTGTTGAAATCAGGCTCAGCCGACACTCCTAGCTAAATACAATTGCGATCAATTTAAATTCAGCCTCAATGTCTGCCATTGAAAACGTGATGCTTTACTCCCAATATATTTGTCTAAATACAAATAGATTTCAAAATAGATTTTCAAAACCTGGTTAGGTTTAACGTGGTGACATTTCAGTAACATTGTTTTAAAATACTGTAATTGGTGACTACAGTAAATCAGAACAAATGTAAGGTGATTAGAGGCTACTTGAATAAAATTAAGAATGTTAACAAAACAGAATGAGCCTTTAACTGTTTTACGGTAAAGAAAGCATCTATGTTTTTAGCTATACTTAAACACATGTTGGCACAGGCGCATGTAGTTTACTGTCCCCATGGCCGTACAGTACGCTTCTCCATCACCTATCAAACACTAGGCCAACTGTGCTTAGGCAACCACACACAACATGCAAACCAGAACAATATGCACATGCTTCTGGGGGATTTCAACAGTTTTGTTCGTTTATTTATTTTATTTTTTTATTATATTTATTTAAATTAGGTTTTCTTCTAAACCGTGTAGGTACTGAACGAAAAAGACCAGCTAAAAATGTTATTGCTAGCCAGCTCCCTATAAGACTCAACAAAACCCTGACGTTGACAGCGGCATCAACAGCAAACATACAGGATCCTGGCTAAAGTGACTCGGGGATAGTTAGCTGCACCTTAAGATTGTCAGAGCCCCACCATTCGCAGCATTATATCAGCTAGCAGCTCGCGCGCCTCACCGCGGACTCCCTCGCTCTCAGTTCCATTGTGTCCGACAAATTATGAATGAATGAATGCCTTTTTACTGTCACTATACACATGTACAATGAGAATAAAAGCAGCTCTTCCAGGGCAAACGTGTGTAGAACACGCAAGAAACAACAAACAAATGCAAAAAGTGCAAAACGTTGTGCAGTGCTATATACACATGGAAGGAATAAATAACTGTATAGGTTATTGTCGCCTCCATTTCCCTTGCTTACAGATAGGTGGTAAAATAAGAAAGTGAAACTTTGTTCACTTTATCGCTCAGAAATCTCATTGCAAAGTGGATGATGATTGGTTCTGTTGAATTAGGTCTAAGTTTCATTAAGAGTCAAACACGGTGCAGCTCAGTTATGGCTGTTAATCAGGTGCCCAGATGCTATAAGCATATAGGCCGTGGGGTCACCTTGTAGGAAAACTATTTACTGAAAAGGCGTCTTTATTAAAAAAAACCTAAGGCTTTATTCTTTATTGTGTTTTAATGCGATTGCTAAATGCAGTTTACAAGCTTCTACTGTTATAAATAAAATGCTATTAACCAGGTGACCTCGAAGTTACAGCTTTTTATACTTCAGCTAAAAAACAATTTTGGAAAACTCAGCATATAATGAATGGATGAATGGAAAGAATGGTTACAGATTCATTGACACACAAAATGGGGGTGGGTCGTTCTTTCACAGCGGAGACATTCTCTTGCGAAAAATTAATTCTTTCAGACTCAGCAGCACTGGGATAAGCTCCGACAACGCTCTCTCCTTTGCACTATGCACAAGTACACTCTCTGCCGGGGAAAGACTCGCGCAGCAGCACCGGGATAAGCTCTTTGCAAAATCCGGGACCTTCCCACGCACCATAGCCATACCCAGCCTATGCTGCTCACACTCCATTACGTATCCGACCCGCTCAGCCCCGCGCTCAGTCGTGGGTAGAGACATATAAGCACACACACACACACACACACACTCACTCAAACCCGTCAAAATAAAATAAGTAATAATAATAACAATTAAATTAATTAAAATAATAATAAATAAAATAATTCAAAATAAATAATTAAATAAAAAAATAAACAATAAAAAAAAAACTCTCCCTACGGCACTAGTCGTGACGTCACCTCCATACCAACCTGTCAACCTGTTGATTTAAGTGAGCTTTATGACCTTTGACAAAACCTGTCAATTTGACGAAAGCGGCATGCCTCCTCTCTCTCTTTCACGTCTTATTATTCACTGGTTGTATTTGCTTTTTTCAAATATGAACAAAACACAAATTCTTCATATATGAGGCATGTTGCACTACTATACAAATTTTTACCTGTAAATGGCTTAAACAACAATAACATACAGTAATATCTATAACGGTAACAGCCACCCGAGGAGTGTACTTGTCTCTGCAACTTTGTTTTGTTTATTACCATCTCATTATCTATCAACATAAGGATTTCCTTCTCTGTGCACATTAGCACAAAGGCCTCCAAGTACTCCTGACTCATAACCTGTTATAAACGAATTTAAGTGTAGAGAAGCTTTTCCCACAGTGATTGAAAGTGTAAAAAAATCTTTTCATATACAAAATATGTTTGTGCCTGAAATTCTCTGTACAAAAACATCTGACTTATTAGTCTTTTAATTTCACTAATACACATCTGTGTAGTTTACAGCTGAATCTAAAATGTAAATGTAAAGAAATACCATATAAATAAGCAGTTTTAAGCCTTAAATCGTAGAGTTTAAAACAAAACGAAAAGTTCACAACAATCGGACCACAAGCAAAAGTACACGATACGCAGATAACTGTGATGCAATATAGCGGAAGATCATTGTATGTGGATTTAAATTAAGTTTAAACTTTAATTCATATATAGGCCTAACACCTGACCCCTCAGCCGTCCTGGCATCCTCACTGCTCATCAGTCCCTCATTTTTGGCAGAACACCGACTGACAGGGGACTGCTGGTCAGAAACTACAAAATGGTTAAATGGTCATTTTACTGTATACCTATATCGTGCTTTCGTTTTTTTTTTTCTTTTTAAAATACATTTGCGCACACATTGATCCGTCATGATAAGCTGTAGAAATACACTAATATTTGAATTGATTTAATATTTTGCAACAATCTGTAAGCTGGGCGTAATCAACTCCCTCAGGTGGAGGCACCCATGTAATCTATCATTATAGAAAGGCTGCGATGTAGATATCACGATGGATATTTCAAAAACAAGCCTTGTCACACATGAAGAACGTTATTCTCTCTGCTGCACAGTTGTTTTGACATAATTCACTGAAATGGTTTAAGTGCATAATAACTTTGTATTTTGAATGTCAAATGAATGTTGAATATTAAACTAACTTTATGCCGGCGATTTACCGTTGTGTGCATTGTACCCCATAGTTAAATGCGTAAAGCACACCTAATCAGACATGTCTGTATGACTTAGGTTTGTACTTATTAGTCGATAAATAGGCTAAAATTCCATCTTTTGTATTTCAAATGGACACAGCACAGTTATTAATGTTTTCCGAGATCTCGGAAATGTTTATCTTTTCTTTTTCTCCCGGGCTACGTACTTTCGATGATCGTCCCTCTCATTAGATATAATGCATTTTTTATGCTCCTTTTCATCATTCTGGATGGAGATTTCGTTACTAATCTTTGTGTTTTGTTGTTAAAAGAAATCTTTGTTGTATGATATGTCAAGAAATTGTCTTGTTTCTCTTGTAACACTGGTTGTATACCTGTTGACAATGCAGTCATATTGCTTTGACTTTAAGGCAAGTTTCACATTCACAAAGCCAGAGTGACAACTTCCAAGCGAAATTTTACCTTGTTTTGAGGTGACATTTTTGAAAACTCCCTCGACAGTTTACTTGTTTTTTGTTTTGTCATGTTTATTATTTATCTTGTTTGTTAATTCCTCGTAAATGTTTATTTCTAAAGTTGAATTTTGCAATGATCTTTGTACATTATTCAGACAAAGACAGGGAAACGTATCTTACTTCAACCAATCAGGGATAGATTTTTAGTTTGTTTCCGGGGTTATGGGTAGGTTACGCCTACACGTCCTGTTTCTAATGTCTGTCTAGTTTCTAGAATTCTCTCGAACATTCTAAGCACCGCTTTTTCGTTGTAGTGAAGGACAGCTTTCCATTCAATGTTTGTGAGTATAAGCACGATTAACAGTGCTATTCTGGAAAAAACCATACGCCTGAAATGCAGAAAGTTAATTCCTTGGGTGGACTGCGGTTCTTTGTGAAAATCCAGCAATAGTTTTCCAGAATGTTTGGATGTATAGTAGCCGGTAGATTGGTGAGTAAAATAATAATACGTATATTTGCAATATTTACATGACGATTTACAAAGCTCGGCTTAAAATGTTCATGTTACTTCGCTGATATATGATCGTTGTATATCTTGTACCAGTCGCCTTGTGTTGAGTTTCAGTAGTGTTTGTATAAGTTGATCTAGCATGTTGCGTTATTTATGTTTAGCTGTATCTTAGAATAAACCTTAAAATTTTATATATATTTATATCTGGGAACATATTTATAAATCCTACTTTGGAAATTCATGTCTGTGTTAAAATGACCATTTAAGCATAAATGTATTAATATTTTTTTTTATACTTGAATTAGTGAGATCAACTTAATTTTTGGGTAGCTCTTTACCTGTCCTCAGGATTGCCATCAGGGTGTTAATGTTAGATATAATGCATGTTTTCCCAGTCATCTTTATTGCAGATGTGAAACTGCAGCAGTTGCCAGTTCAGTGCTTGTTTCAGGTCCAGACAGAGCCACAGCAGGTGGCCAGTGACAAGTTTGTCTTCAGCCTGCCAGACTGTGAGAATGTCAACCATGTGGTAGTCTTCATGCTGGGCACTATGCCCTTCCCCATGGGCACAGGTGGGGCAGTCTACTTCTCCTTCCCAGACCCCAATACCAGCCCAGTGTGGCAGTTGCTTGGCTTCATCACCAATGACAAGCCCAGTGCCATCTTCAAGATTTCAGGCTTGAAGGCAGGTGAGTGTGGCAAGCCAAATACGACTTATATTACACTGATTGATGGTTGCTTCACCTGTCTTGTGCTGCTCAGGTGTGGGCGGAGAACATCCCTTTGGAATGATGTCTGCACCCCACATGCCCTCAGTGGCCCAAGTGGGTGTGTCTATTGAATCCCTTGAACAGCTGGCTCAACAGACTCCTGTATCCAGTGCCAGTGTCTCTACTGTGGATTCCTTTACACAGGTGCAAGCACCACCATAGAAGCACATGCACATTAAGTATAGCTCCCGCACTATTTCTCATACTCAGTCTAAGTTATGTAGGTTATCATTTATTGTTGGTAGCATTG
>JAODKE010000037.1:276722-291094 GCA_026779605.1 Mormyrus hasselquistii
TTCCCTCCTGAGACTGCTGCCCCCGCGACCCGACCTCGGATAAGCGGGAGATAATGGATGGATGGATGGATGGATGAAGTTTTATTATTATTATTATTATTATTATATGCATTTGAAAATAAAGAGCAAAGTATAATATAAGATTTTGGGTTAGGGGACAACGTCATCCAGATTCACAAATCACAAGTAACTAAATATCACTCCATTTGCTAGTGTATCTCACTGCAATGTCGAGATAAATTAAACGGAATCCTGAATCACTAACTGCAAACTAATATTTCACAGTACGTTCTATAGTCCATGTCTTGTTTAGTCACTAATTATTAACAAACAGGTATAAAACGTTTCATGGTGTTTATCGTCCCCCATAGTTTACTGCTTAAAGAACATTTAAATGGACATCTGTATCATTTAGGTTTATGCTTCTTAGTTCATTATAATTCTGTTTTTAACTTTAAATGGACACAGTACAGTCGTTATTAGGAACACAAAACTATTTCAAAAAATATATTCCCACTCTGACCTCTTAGGGCTTAAAGTACTTAAAATCGAAGATCTCTGTTGCGTGTTTTTTTTTCTTTTGGGGGGGGGGGGGGGGTGTTTCACAGGTATTTGAAATATATTCAAACGAATAACGTGACATCACAAATTTGTTTAAAAGTGACAGCCCTACCATATACACACACTCACCTGAGCCTTCCGTACATCACAAACACATGCATCTGAAACCTCACCTTTCCATATTCCTCCTGCAGTATTGACCACGCTCCAGAAGCAGCAGCACCTCTCCTGCTAAGTTTAAATCCCATAGCCCACTCTGCAGCATCATGTTCGTTAAATGTGTACTTTGTCCTGTAAATTTAGATGTGACCCACAGCAGGCACCTCATTAATATGTTCATGCTAAGCCATGATGCATTCAAAATGTTTCAAGTGTCAGCAGGTGGCATTCAGGGTCAACCCACTTTCTATTTATTACTTTCTTCGTTTCTATTTCATTAAACCCTTCTGATTTACACGACACCCAGCTCATCATTTTACTCTCATGCTGAACTCCAGGCCACCAGCTCCATGATACCAAAGAAAGGAAAGTAGCTGTACACTTAGATAAGTCGAGCAGAAAATATTCAACAGGCTTCTCTGGTGTGCCTCATGTGCAAACTGCAATGCACTGCACCCACTATAGAGGTGATAAGGTGAGGATACTTTGGATCTGTCATAATGAATACGTGTCACAGGGCTAGATTAAAGGCAGTACCAATGCTATTATTTTAAGACAATTTTAAGATTATTATACCCTGATGGAGTTTGAGTAGCACTGGTGATATAATAGTACGCTACCTTTGAACAATCAGACAGATCAGCTAATATAGTTCTACTGAACTTCTATACCAGTACTGTTATGCTCAATCTGCAGGTAATGGGTCTGGAATCCATGCCCCATAGTGGTACTGAAGAACAAATTTCCCAAACTCACTCCATCCACAGGGAACGGTTTTGAGAACATTTCTTTTTGTTACCATTACTGTAACATGATGAAGCAGCCAAACTTCAGGTGATTGGTGGTCTCATCTCGGTAACAAAAAATTGACTTTTGTTTGAGTTTTGGAAATGTGCTCGTCAACTCCATAAGGGTCCCAGGTCTGTTAACAGATGGGACTGCAAGAATGGCTGAAACAGAAAAGAAACATAGAATAGCACAACATTCTATGTACACACATACTAAGATACACCAAACACACAAGTTTGTGTGTCGTTTCCACACACCCACCACATATACATCAAATACAAGATTCTCATACACAGTGGTTATGATGTGTAATGATCCTTGGAAATACATGGCACTGGTTGATTTGGAACTGGTGACAGTGAGTCTTAAAGGTGGCATGATATGAGGTTGCAAGTCACTGCTAAGCTCACCACTCACAATAATGGAATACCTAACCTAGCACACCGCTTCACACTATCATGTGAAAGCTACAGCCAAAGACTACAGCTGTCACATAGGACAATAAGCACAAACACCCAATGGAGTCCATCCATGGAAGATGCTTTCTCTACCACACTGTTAAAGCTACTAATGAAAAACCAATAAAGACCAAGTCCCCTTTGGATCAAATGGGTCTTCCAGAGGAGTTAACATTTGAGGATACCAGTGTTTTCATTAAAAACCAGTAAAAATGCTTCATATTGTTGTCTTAGTTTAGGTTCTCCAGTACAACAAAAAATTACTTATATGTATGATCCTCAAGTTCTTGGTGCTTTTATTAAAATTAACATACCTAAATTTAAATATGACATCTGTGCTTTGAAATGAGAAATGAAACAAGTACAATTATTTCGTGGCAGCTATGGGTTATAACTCAAAATCCGAATGCAAAATTTGAATGAATAAAGGCAATTGAATAAAATCAACTCTGGTGTGGCTCTCCTAAATGTTTGTGAACGTAGGCACACACACACTCGATTATATTACATGTGGCCATGACTAGGGGCACTTAATTTTAGGTGTCTTTATTCTGTCATATTGCCAGTGTGTAAAACCTGTCTGAAATACTGCGTGTTGAGTCACAGCGGAGGAATACAACTACATCTTCCCTCAAGACATCTCTCTCTCTCTCTGTAGCTTGTCAGGCTGAATTCTGGAATTTTGGCAATGGAGAAATAAAACAGAGCAGCATCAGTTTACTACTGTTCGGGTTCTGAACGCAGAGATGATGATGGCAAGGATTCTGCCATCAGCGGAGAACATAAAATGAAGACATTATGCAAAACAGTGAGGAAGCTCAAACATCATCCTCCAGGCTGTCTCATGCAGCATTTTCCTTGTGATAGGCTGTTTTAGTGTGACATTGCTAGCAATCTCAGCACCCAGGAAAGGCCTATACAAGAGCAGCCGGTCCAACGCTGCTCTCATGTACACAAATCAGGAATGACATTACATGGCAGCTTTAAGCTTTGCTCTTGTCAAGAAGTGGAACTTTATACAAAATATAAAAGATCTATTTGGTTTGTTTTTTTCTTTTTTTAAATATAATTGTTTGTTTGTATATACATATATAAAACAAACATTGCATGAAAAATATAACCATATCAAAATAACATTCTGAGTTTCCTGATGGTCACCAGTTTTGAGTCCTAGGTGGGAGGCTCCACACTTTCCCTGCCTCACTGAGACTTGAGGCCCAGGGTGCTGCTGCTCAGGGGATAGGAGTATGCCTTGCCCAGCACGATGCGATCTCTCAGCAGCTTGAACAACACATAATAACTGCAGAATAGGACAAGCCCCAGAGACAGGGTGTGGTTCCAGCGGTCAGACCGCAACAGTGAGTATAGCTGGTACAGAACCACACTGCACTCAATCCCAATCAGCAGGTTCAAGATGCGCAGTGGCTTGTGGAACAAAAACTATGAGAGAGAGCAAGAGAAGGAAAATGTCAAGGCAAAAGCTTCAGACATAACCTTCCTGTTTCCTATGATTAGGAATGCACATTACTGAATAACTACTTTTTAATTGACTTCATAGGACATACTACACACATATTTATCTACATATTATAAAGATGTCACCATCTCTGCTTAATGCAATGACAATTGATAAAGGTTTGGCACTTTTGTCTAATCACCAGATACCTTCAAGATTTATTACACCTAGTGGCGTCATATAACCCAAACATACCCCCACAAAATTAGGAAAATGGATTCAGAATCCTCATACATAAAAAAACTCACATAAAAGCGGGCATGGGAGACATCAGAGGGCAGTGCCACGTTGTATGTTCCAACAGCCTTGTAGAGGCAGCGGCTATGTCTCACCAGCACCCCCTGGGGCCAGATGGTACTGTCCGACCAGCTGCGAGAGCAGACAGACAAACAGACACACCCAGTCATACATCACTATGAAGGTTCAGTCTTATCTGTACAACATAAGTGAAAACTTATGTTAAGTCTCCCTCATCATTTAAATACTACCAAATAAAGTCACCATGAGAGAGAACAAGCCCAACAATCTGGATTCTTATTCTAGGAAGTATCAAAAGAAGAGGCTGGTGAGTCAAAGGCCTCCTGAAGCACAGGCATTCATGAAACATGCTGAAAGTTGTCTGGGAGATGCTGAGCAATAACTGGGCCATGCCATCTCATCAGCTTAGGCAATAATGTTCCTGTCCTGATCTGTCCATAAAGCTTTGCTGCATCAAATCTCCAGCCTCCACAATGTTTGAGCAGGAGCTGCTGAATTTAGATTCATTGAAATGCATGAGCAACTCAAGATTATTGCACCATTAATAAAAGTCTCTGCAGTTGCGGCTGGTGTTGGTGGAGGCCAGGCTCTGTCTATGGTAACAAATCTTGTAAATAACTGTTGAATAAAAGCAGCAAACAATATAGGGACCTACTACACACAGAGGACACAAATAAGATGCTCTCCCAAGACAATTTTCACAGTAAAGACAAAGATTACAAAGATACATCTGGTTCAACTACGAGCAAGCAGAAAGAGCATGTCTTAGTGTTCGGCAGATACTCACATATGCTGCGGGGCATTACCATAAGAACCATGCTCCAGCCTCTGCCACTTGCCCAGGTGAGCGGCTGAGCGGTGCAGCAGGTCGCAGTACTGGGGAGGCAGCAGCTGACTCATGAGCATCACAAATGCGTTGGTCCATACCATGATGAGATGCTCACATGACCAGCGCATGTCGTAATACTGTGTGCTCTAGAAGACAGCACTACCATTATTACTATGGCTGTTGCCACCTTTGTCGAAACAACCATGATCAGCATAGCCACAAACTTACCTGAACAAAGCAGAGAGGCAAGAAGGCCACGTAGTAGGCGCTGAATAATGAGTTAAAAAGCACTTCCTTGATGCGGCGGTTGAAATCAGCCTTCAGCCCTTCCACCTCAGTCCGGATGAGCTCAGGTGACAGCAGACAGGTATGGGTGGGGACAGGGACAGAGCTAGACAGCTGCTCCCGCAGGTTCTCCCGCAGCAGGGCCAGGAAGTCCCTGGGACGAAGAGTTTGGCCATCTGGATCCTGTTCCAGGTATCCACAATCAGCTGCTGGGGCCTGAGCGCGAGCCTCCTGGTGGAAACAGCACAGCGGCACGTACACGCCGAACCTGGGGATACAGAGATATCACCCAAGATACCATGAAGCAGCGACTGATAGAGAGCTAAACACTGCAGCATATTTCCTTTGCAACAGCAAAGATTTAAAATGATAGTAATTTTGACAGCTCGGATTGCACTCATTTCTCCTTAGTTCCATAACTTCCATCTCAAAAGTGAAAGTGTGTGAGAAAGCTTTATAATTACAGAAATCTGCAAACACAGCCAAGTATATAAGCCATGTATAGTAGCAAATCGGAAAGTGTAAGACTGTGACACCTGAATTTAGAGATGTAAATATAAATGTGACAGAGCTGCTCGATTATGGTAAATATCATAATCAGAATTATTTCGGTCAATATGGGGATCACAATTATTTCCCACAATTACTCTTGACTGCAGAAACATTGTATTTATTGAATCTTAATATAACATATACTTCTATTGAAATTGAACTGAAACAAAAATACACAATTTTAATAAAATAACACACAAACTCGTACAAATATTTTTTAACCCTCTGGGGTAGACGGCATCGTCGGGGATGCTGAATATCTTTCTTGTGTATTTCAGTTCATAACTCGCTGATAACTTATTATAGAAACATGGGGGAAAAAAAACGCAGACTAAATCCGTAATCTGTCTTCTTTTCAAAACGTCCACTGTCAGAAACATTACAGTTTTTAAAATCAGGTTAAATTGGTAAAAAAAAAAAACGTCACCTTACTTTGTTTTACCTGCATCGGGGGTGTGTAGAGTTTCTGTCCCCCGAAGATTGCTATTCACATTCTAAATAGCCACATTAGCATGTATTGAAATCGCATTTGCATGGAAATTTGATGAACAGCGCAACAATGAAACACGATCCAGATATATCCCCATCAGCGCCATAAAAGGGGGATAGGGACGTGGCCAGGCTCATTCATACACATGAAAGTTGCTACGTATTCAATTAAAGGAGCCAGAAAAGTGACATGAGTTAGCTTTTTCTTATTTATTTATCAAAATGAATGTTGCAACTACACCATTTAGTCATCTTCATGTAGCCAAGACTTTGGTGATGAGATGTCTGGGATCAAAACAAACTGCCAGCATTACTTACTATGTACTTTTCTAATGTTTCTAGAAGTGTTCCAAACTGCATTTTGCAATGTCTATACTTTGATGTCAAATTACAAAATTTACATAAATCTGACATATTTACAAAGTACACTCAGACTAAGATGAGTTTTATGCCAAAACAAAAATACAAGAAATAATTTGCCATGAATTAAGTTCATGATACTGAATGAAATGTGACACCATGCCCCAGTCAGTGAAAGTGTATTCCATACCCCTAGATTCCAGGGGGTTAATGAATAAATTATACTGAGATGAACTTTTCTCCGAGGTTCAAAAACACTAAACTTGATTTTTTTCCTAGCTATACATATTACAGTCCACTGCCTAGTCCATTGATATAAAAAGTGCAACTTAAGATTTTTTGCAAGAAAAACTAGTCTGTTTACATGATCTGGCTTTAATCATGCACAATGGCAGGAGACATTGTTTCCAGCTGTGCTGAAGACCCTCTTGTTTGCTAAATAATATGTGATGACAACCGTTATCTCTGTGTTATTGAGAACTTGACGGTTACACAATCGCAATATACTGGGTTCCCCCAAATTCTGGCAGAACATTTCCATGACTTTTCCAGTACCATAAGAAAAAAAATCCAAAACCCACAAGTTTGTAAAACTAAAGTAGATTTGTATAAGGTAGTTAATTATTGACTTCTGCTTGTACATTTCTGTTAGTGCGTTGCAGAAAGAAGCGAGAAACAAAAATGAACAAGGTTAGTTTTCAAATTTTTCTCTCTCTATCCAAGAATTTCAAAACTGGAAAAAAATATTTCAAAATTCCAAAACTTTTCCAGGTTTTCCATGACTGGATAACTGCATTGCAATAAGAGTTGATGAGCTTCCCTTTATGATTAAGCTTTAAGTGGTTAAAAAAATTGGTTGTGTTGCCTTGTGGTGCAGACACACCTTGGTCAGATTCGTTGAGAATAAATGACTCCAAATAACTGATGTGTGTCTACTTTTTGTTGACCAAAGGTACCCGTCCTGCTATTTCGACTGAATGCATTTTTATTGCTGTGTAGTAGGAAATTCACTAACAGTGTTCAGGGAGGGGCAAAGCACACCACTGAAAAATTAGTGTACCGATCTAGATTTATCGCGCAAGATAAAGTAGGGAATCATTTCAATATGAGATACAAACAGATATTTTACTCAATTATAATTTTTTTTTTTTTTTTTATATAAACGGGGGAAGCCATAATTGTAATCGTGATTCAAATTCAATTAATTTTACAGCTCTAATGTGACATTCATATGCAGATGAAAAAGTACATGTATGAGAATTCCTTGCTGCGGCAAAGCTGTACCAAGCACAGAGGAGGGACTCACGGGTAGCCCAAGAACAACAAGTTCAGCACTGAGTGTCTGCTGAAGAGGTTGACGAGAGTCCAGCACAGCAGCCAGCCGCAGAACGTAAGCAGGGTCAGCCGGGCGGCGATCAGAATCATGTACTGGAGCAGGGAGCCAGAGCTTGTGTGGAATGCCTGTCAGAACAGTGAAGTGGCCACATAAATTCATGCACTAGTCCAGGGCCCAGTTGTTCAAACAATTTAATCAGAATCAAAGTAATCCAGATTTTGAAATCCCTTGTTTTGCTATCCAGGATTTGGTAATCCATTTTATTTTTATGACGGTTTTTCAAAGCATTACTGGATTGGATCACTTATCCAAATACAGAATTTTCAGCATTACCAAATCCGGTTTACTAGTGCATTAATTGGAACCAACAGTGTAGCCTACTGGCTATGTCAAGAACAACAGGAAGACCTAAAATACCAGTGGCCACAAATAGCCATTGTGTTTCTTTAATTTTGAACAAACAGAACACCACAATTATCCAGAGCAACCTCCAATGTTCTCCTAAAATAGACTGGACATGTGGTCAGGGATGCAACACTAAGACATTACTTCTGACTGGTGAATTGAGTAATAGTAATTGTCATTTTCATGAAGATACAATGGAAAGTACAGCTTTTTATTTTGAGCTTTGAGATTTTGTTTGGTACAGATATCTCACAGGATTTTTTTTCCCTTGACTATATTGAAAGGCTTCACGTCTTATTTCCTACTTTATTTTCACTTCTATAGTCCTAGTTCAATTGTACAAATAGAAATTGCAAGCCGGTCATTGTACCTCTGAAATAATAGTCCACACAAGCCTCCTGGCCAGCATAACAGTAATGAAGATCACCAGGTGGTAGTCTATTAGATGAAAGTTCTGCAGACAGAAAAGAGAATTATGAAACCAAAATATCTAGTTATGCATTTCATGTGCATGTGTTCTGGAAACATCAAGACAGACAACTAAAGTGCACGCCCTCACCTGTGAGGACAAGAAAGCAGACAGCAAAATCTATGTTACAGAGGATGAGAGAGAAAGAGACAGAGAGAGAAAGAGAGGGAGAATCTCACCAGTGAGGTAGAGGCACCAGAATGGCTATAAGGATACCACCAGACAGTCTTGTAGATATTAATGTACTGCACAAACAGCGCCACCAGCAGGTACAAAAAAAGCATGAACTCAAAGAGCACACTGCTGTCGATGGGAAGTTCAGGAATGCGTGCATGGCGAACGGGTTCTGGGCTGATCAGCGCAGTGAGTGGTGGGGCAGAGAGACCCACGGATGTGCTGCTCCTGTAGGGGCAACACAGACATTGGAATTCACTCAGAGAATCACCATGGAAAAACATGTCTGACACAAAACCTGGAACCACTTGCTATACCCTATTAAGATCCTGGGAAAAAGCTTTTTGTATTGGTTAAAATTTTAATTTGACAGGAAAAGAAAACTTGCAAGGTCACACCCCCATACATGTGATGTCATGTATGAGCATAAACATAATGGACAAAATGAAGTGCTGGGTCTCAGGAGGATATAGAGATCTACAGACAGTGCCCTCCCTGTACAAGGATGTGGTAGTGGTGGTTGGGGGGGGTTCACCTGTTCCTGAGCCCCGCGCCGTTGCTGCAGCTGCTCCCCACAAGAGTCTGTGGCGAGGGCAGGGCCGAGCGGCTCAGCTGCTGTCTACTCGGACCCCTGCGACCGCCGGGCATGTCCAGTGACCCCAGCTGCTCCCCGTGGCAACCTCAGGGCTGCTGCTGCACTGCAACATAACAGCAGCATTACAGCCACTCCGTAACACCACAAAATCCATGTTACTGCAAAGCACTATAATCACACCTTACCAAGACCATGACAGTACTGGCAGAAAACCAACAGGCCTCAATTAGGGCTGGGTATTATCATATCGAAATTATATCGTGCATGCACAATAATCATGAGGGCTTCAGATGACAGGCCCAACATTTGGCCATGTGCCAGCTTTTCGGTGCTATACAGACATTTATTTACGCCCACAATTGAAGCAGTGTAGTAGTATGGCTAAAATATTAATGAGGCTTTGTAATAACTCAAAAGTTATTATTAATATGAATATGGCATATCCTTATGTTTAATAAATGTGTCAGACTTTAAACTGCAAAAAGTACCACCACACCACCAACGACTTTTTACCTTGTTTATCCACAACATTTCCTGTTTTAAAACATGTCGTGGCTGCTCTTCTTCACCATGACTTCAGTTCATATTGCACTGAGGTATACCAAACATTATTAGCCAGTCTTTTGGATGGAAAACCTATTTTTCTAAGGTGAATGGGAAATCTGGAGGTTCATAGTCATTAGAGATTAAAGATGAAAAGGGAAGATTGGTGCTGTCGTCCTGCCACTCTCGCCGATCACTCAAGTTGTTGGTGGTAGGTTGGCTAGATGCCAAAACCCCTGGAAAACTTAATGTCTATGCTTCCTTCCAGGTCTCTCTTTTAGCCAGGCTGCTATAGTTACTTTAGTACTGCTGGAGGTTAGGTTAGGTGTAGGGCAATAACTCTTCTCCATCTTCTCTTTTCTGAGCTGTTCCCGAGCCACGCCTACACCACTCGAATCCTTACCTGGACTTCTTGGAGGTAAGTACATGAAACCAACTGGAACTTGAAAACTATATGGACTCAAATTAACGCGATTGTAAATACAGTTTCATGCTACACGGTCACCCAGAGGAGGATGGGGTCCCCTCCAAGTCTAGGTTCCTCTCAAGGTTTCTTCCTGCCAGAGGGAGTTTTTCCTTGTCACTGTCACCACAGGCTTGCTTGGTGGGGTTCTGGCCGGTTGAATGTAAAGTGCTTTGTGACAATGACTGTTGTTAAAAGCAGTATATAAATAAAATTGAATTGAATAGAATAGTATACAAAACAGCATAACGTGGTGTGCTCCGCTAATCGAATTTAAGAAACAAAAGTTTATACAGATTACTAACTTTTGGGTATCACAAAATGCATCTCATTAATATTTAAGCCATACTACTAATCTTCTTTAAAAATCACGGGCATATGTCAGTATAGCACCAAAAAGCTGGTGTCCGGTCAAATGCTTCATCTGCCATTCGAAGCCCTGGTGATTATTGCGCATGCACGATATAATATCGATATATCGCCCAGCCCTAGCCTCAAGTACCATGATACAACAGAAAAAGGTGGTATTAAACAAAAATACACTTCACTGATACCAAGAATTTAATTTAAATGATCAATTTATGTGTCATTAGTATAGGACAGCCATGTTTCCATGTCTATATTCATCTTCTGCGCGCACACCCTTAGGAACTACACAATTACAGACTGTCCAATGCAGCAATTCAATTCCTCAGAAGAATTGTTCATTAATCTGTCTAGATATATTCATTAAAGCATACACACGATTGCAAATAAGTTCTGACTCCTACGAGTCAAAGCCGTCTTACCCAAGGGTTTGCACAGGTTCTCTTCTGAACCTTATACAGTCAAGAACAGTTTTTCGTCCTAAGTGATTTTGGGCTAAACTACATTGAAAGAGAGCTGCTCAATCAAAAGAAATGCCACAAAACATAACTTCAACTACTTGTCATCTATTACTATAAATGTTATACAGAAAGAAGGCCGATTATGAAAAATCAAACGATTAAACCATACTACAGTACGAAGCATTAATTAAGGCGAAGCTATCACTTACACATGAACGGAGAGCGGCTGGTGTAGACGCGAAGACATCAGTCGGTCGTGGGGTCGAGGCCCGCCCGAATCGCCCAACCTGAAAGAAACATCAGTTTAGGGTACGCGCTCGGAGCTTGATTTGTATTTCGCGAAATGATGGCACATAAGATACGTGTGCTTTTTGGCACTTGCGTTGATAAGGTGAGAATGGCGTCTCCCCTCTATGAATCTATTAATCAGGTAAAGGATGGAAAAAACGTGTAAACTGAATGTGCTAAAAGAGCAGACTTATCGCTTCCACAGTATAACCGACGTGGCAAAGCTGAGCCCCTTACACATGTACGTCATAGGCCCGCGACGATCTTTTGAAATGCGCAAGCGCAGTAGGAAACAATGTATTCTGCACTTCCGGAACGTAATTGTGTTATGTCATTAGAAGCTTATAGGCATCACGTTCTTCTGTTGAATGTTTCATTCCAGGTCTATAGGTGAATACGGTTGATATTACGGTTGTTATTATATATGGTATTATGGTGGAGACAATGTTGTTGGTAATAGCCAATGCTCTCATGTCTCACGCACCCCCTCCCCAACTTTATTTAACATATATACAATCAAACACAGGCAAATTATTACGTTAAAGTACACAATGCCATAATCATCCAGGTTGAACAATATACATATATATGTATATCAATAATATTTCTAAACAAACATGTCTAAAAAACCAAGAAACAAAAACAAAATAAAAAGTAAATATATAAAGATGGGGCAGAAAAAGCATCAAATTAAATCAAAATTGCCAAACAGTATTTAATTTTTGGGCCGATTCGCATTCAGCTAACATCAGTGACTTGCAAAATAATTTAAGAACATTTAAAGTAATTAAAATTAGGTTTAGTTTTAAAAATTCTCCATTTGTGGATAAAGAATTCATTCATCCATCCATTTTCCAACGGCAGGTCTGGAGCCTATCCTGAAAACTACGGGCACAAGGCAGGGAACAACCCAGGATCGGGGACCAGCCCGTCGCAGTGGATAAAGAATCTTCCAAGTAAAATTAAGTTGTTAATTAAGAATCTAATTTTCTTATCCAATAAACAAATTCCAAGTTTAATTATCCTTAAACTCAATGGGAGCAAGCCAATCCCTTTGGTCTGCATCCAGCTCCACATGTCATTCCACAACACTTGTACTGATTCACACTGAAAAAAAAAGATGATTGAGATTTTCCAATTCACTATCACAGAAGGTACAACCATTAACATCAAATTTAAATTTATGTCTAATACAGTCATTAGTTGGGTAAACTTCATTGAGAATTTTCAAATTTTTGTTTTTTTTTTTACCTTAAGAGGAATATGGTAATATACCTTTTCCTAATTATAGTTTTCTAATTCAAATCAAAATCTTTAAGTATATAGTCTCTTCTTCAATCTCAAATCAGCCAATGCAGCCTGTGTAACACTAACAAATCTGGCAGAACTCCCCATTTTCCCTGCAAAACCCTGTACGTGAATCAAAACACTAAATAGCTATTGCAAAATTGCATAACTCACTCAAACAGTAACACACATCAGTCAAACAAGATACACATACAAGCAATCAGTGAACACTTTCAGACAAAATACTCACTCACTGCATTAAAATCAGATACACACACAGAGGGAGCAACAACGTACAAAAATGAGAACACATGTCTTCTCTGCAGGTAATGTGGGTTTATTGGCTACGCAAACACGAATATCCAGAAAATAAAACACATGACCGGAAAATATCAGGCTGCACCCTTTGACCAGGAGAGCCCATGATTACAGTTTTTCTGAGGCGCTTAACTACATTGACCATGCCATTAGTCACAGTTGTCATTGCAAAATAAATAAGCAAATCAGCAAACTTTGTTGCCCAACAGAAACCACATTATCATTGCTTGCACATCACTTTTACTTGCTAAAGGATTTTTGCAAAACACTAGTCACAGTGATCATTTGGTAACAGCAAAATCACATCAGAGTGTCTGTTTAAGCAATGAACTGCAAAATAGCGGCAGCTGCTAAATCCCAAACCCAAAGCAATAATGAAATTGGGCCTAACTTGCAATTGGTTGCACTACTTGCTGCAAATCTAACTCTCAATCACTCATAAGTTGCTAATGGGGTATAAAAGTAGTAAGAATGAGGTGTAGTTTTTAACACATAATGGAACAAGGCCGGAGAGGACGTGGACATAGGCGTGGAGGAGGAAATGGTGGGCAACGTCAGAGACAACCAAGAACAATACTGTACTTTATGAGTAAAAATTGTAATACCAGCCAATTCTTTAATGCTGCAATATATTTCATTGGAAATCATGTAGGTGTTGCAGTTTCTTTTTTGCAGTATGTAAATATTTTATGTGTTGCAGACAAAGAAAGTTTGTTACAGTAGAGTATAGTAAATCTACAGTAAAATTATACTGTTTTACTGTAATAGAAACCAAGGAGCCATGTTTTACTGTAATGTAAAAACATATGATAAATAAATGAATCACAAATGCAACAGTAATACACTGGACTTTATTTGTTTGTCCATACAGTGCATCTGCTGTATTACCCCCCCCCCCACCCCAAAAAAAGAAAAAAAAATATAATCAATTACACCAACAAAAAATACAAGTGCTGTCAAGGATCCGGGCGGCTCATGAGCGAGAACGTGGCATGGTGCACACAGAAATAAGGGTAGATGACCACTGGTGGCTCCAGGAGTACGAAAAGGGGGTTTATTACAGTTTTTCTCGATTGCTAAGACACATTCCTGGAAAGCTGCTCTCCTTGTCCCTAAACTGTAAACACAAAACCCAATTTTCAAGCTGCATTCACAAAATCTCTGCAAAACCAAACTTTCACCCCAAAACAGTTCAACCTGTGCTCAAAACTGAACTATGCTGTCAAATCATGCCTCAAGTCAATCTAAATTAAATACTCTACTGAGTGCAAATAGTAAATGTCTGTGTGTGCTGTATTGGTTAAATTCACCTGGACATATTGATGCCTGAGTTCCTTAAGAACATAAGAACATAAGAAATATACAAACGAGAGGAGGCCATTCGGCCCATCAAGCTCGCTTGGGGAGAACT
>JAODKE010000037.1:305214-325077 GCA_026779605.1 Mormyrus hasselquistii
AGTCTTAAGCACTTATGTAAGTCGCTCTGGCTAAGGGCGTCTGCCAAATGCTGTAAATGTAAATGTAAATGTAAATTATCTCGTTTTTTAAATTATATCAAATGTCTATTTGATGTGCGCTGCAGGTGTATTTTGTTTTAACTAGTTATGCGCAGACACCAACATTATGCTCGACCTGGGATGATCTGCGGGGGGTATGGTAAAACTACTCGTCCCCAACTTTACCTCAACTTAAAAAAAAAAAACCTTTTCATGCACTGTCCAACATTAAACAAAAATCTTTTTATATACTGAAAGACAAAATGTCAAATTTGATGTGTGGCCAGTACAGTTTGACCGGGATGACCTACTGGGATGTAAATATCTGCTGTATGCGGGGAAAAAAACCACCTTTACCAAAACAGTTTTTTCAGATAACATTAAAGAAAAAGGGGGGGGGGGGTCACCCTCACTCCCTGGGCTCTCACAAGCACTACCCCCTCCCCGCTACTTTTCACAGACCCCCCACACACACACACACAAGGCATAGTGTCTGCTACAGGGGTCAGACACTACCCCCTCCCTCCTGGCCACTTTTCACAGACACAGACTGCAAAGTGTTTATTGGAGGATAGCGTCAGACCCACCTCCTCTCATTTTGCGCTCCAACTCTCTCATTTTCCCGACCTGTCATTTTGACAAAAGCGGTATGTCTCTTCTCTTTCATTCAGAACTCGGGTTTGAATCCTAAAAGGTTCGAGTTCTGATCGAATTTTCCCCATAACAAATAATGGAAAACCAATTAGTTGGTTCCCAGCCCTGAAAAATTATACCTAAATATGTTTTTTGTTAGCATACAATAAACACATTTATAAAAGCATTAATTTTGTCAGATCTTGTGCAGGACGAGCAAGCATGGCGCGCGGAATTGAGCGCGGAAATCCAAGAACACAGGGTTTATTGCTGGCAAACAAGGCACAACATGGAGTACACTTCAATGACAGGACTGGGGAAACATACTTGAACGTGGACTTAAATACACATGACTAATTACAAAAAAACAAAGAACAACTGATGACACTGGGATATCACACAAGGTTAAAGAGGGGGGTGTGGCACACAGGAGGATCGTACGAGCCGGGCGGGACAAATTTGTTAAGTAAGAAAATGTATCCAAGTGTACCCAATGTGCAATGGCTACCAAAATGATATTAAGTAGTGTATTACCTGATATTTTCAATAAAAAGCACTATCACCAACAAACGATGCTATCACAGCGAGTACGAGATGAGGCTGAGTGACTCATTTCTCCGCGTGTACAAGTTATCTTAGGTCGGCATTCACGGTCTGACTTCTGAGATTCAGATTGAGTTCTAGGTCATTTTTTCCGAACCCGTTGGTTCAACTTTTAAGAAATTTGAGTTCTAATGAGTTTGAGTACACCTAAACACAAGCCTGAAGATGACATGCT
Source organism: Mormyrus hasselquistii (assembly GCA_026779605.1). Taxonomy (NCBI): domain Eukaryota; kingdom Metazoa; phylum Chordata; class Actinopteri; order Osteoglossiformes; family Mormyridae; genus Mormyrus; species Mormyrus hasselquistii. Next base: position 306,665 of record JAODKE010000037.1, read on the forward strand.
GAAGTGTAATACTAATTTCTAAATATGTCATTTATTTGTAAGCTGGTAATAGCTTAAAAATACTGTGAAAAATAACAATTATCTAGAATATTAGGTTCAATAGTTATGTAGCAAGCGCCAAGACATCTCTTAAAGTTGATTCAGCTGCAGGATCGGGGCATCACCAGTGCAGAGCTTGCTCAGGAATGGCAGTTGCGAGTGCATCTGCGCACACAATGAGCCGAAGACTTTTGGAGCATGGCACAGCAAAGAAACCACTTCTGTCCAAGAAAAACACCAGGGACAGACTGATATTCTGCAAAAGGTGAAGGGATTGAACTGTTGAGGACTGGGGTAAAGTCATTTTCTCCGATGAATCCCCTGTCCGGATGCTTGGGGCATCCGGAAAAAGGATTGTCCAGAGAAGATAAGGTGAGCACTACCATCAATCCTGTGTCATGACCTTAATCCCATAGAGAACTTCCTCAAATCCTCAAGAGGCAGGTGGAAAAACAAAAACCCACAATTCTGACAAACTCCAGGCATTGATTATGCAAGAATGGACTGCCATGGCCCAGAAGTTGATTGACAGCATGCTGAATTGCAGAGGTCTTGAAAAAGAAGGGCCAACACTACAAATATTGACACTCCGCATAAATTTAATGTAGTTGTCAATAAAAGCCTTTGACACTTGAAATATACAGTACTTCTGTATACTAAAAAATCTACAAACACAGAAGCAGCATATTTTGTGAAATCCAATACTGATGTCATTCTCAAAACTTTTGGCCACTACTGCAGTACAAAAACAAACCTTTATGCACCATTATACTACCTGATATCATCAAAAAAGCCAGTCACATCCTGTTGATTATGATAGTCACCCAGTTCAATATTACAATGTCAAACATTTGGGATGAGGCAATCTAAAGATTCAAGCATGCAACACATTCAGAAACCAGTGACGTGCTCGTCTGATTCACACACACACACATATACACATATAATAATAGGGGCGATTAAACCTTATAGTAGTTCATTTCTGCAATATATTGGGATATTTATATATTGCTATTGCATTATTAGAGCTATTTGTAATATATCGTATTATTCAATATTGGTATTTTAACCGTCCTAGAGCAACTGTAACCACATAATGTCCTCAGGGATTAATAAAGTATTCTGATTTATGAGACTGTTTTTGAAGAAGGAAATGATTAGTTTCTAACTCTACTAATGAACCACCTAAAAGTGATCAATTTGGTCAACAACTGCAAATTAATCATAAATCACCCAAAATCATAAAATATGACTGATTTTTCATAGTTGTCAAGGAGGATGAGTACTTCCTGGCAGGAAAGATGGTAACAGTATCAGATGTGTATGGCGGTCCATGCATTCATTTCCTGGCAGAAGTTCTTCCACTGTATCTTGCAGGCCAGCTTTCATTCAAAGCAACATTAAATGATGTAACTGCCAAATTAAATAGGGAATGCTTTGCATGAAATAGGAAAAGCATAAGGCTGTGGTAGGGATGGGTCTATTTATTAATTTCTTTGCTTCCTTGATCACATACACAGCACAATAGCTGCATTTACTGTTCTTTGATTATACAGAATGTAGGACTAAGCTAGGTATGTAATGGATTAGAAACTTAGGCAAGGAGATAACTGCATAATGGATCAATTGAATGCATATGCTCCTCTAATTTTTTGTCTTCTATATTGAGAGTGCCGCTTCTATGGAAGCTGTATGAATGCACTGTAAGACACAACTAGATGCTATAGATGACTAGATGTGAAACATATAGCAACTCTTGAAGAAAAGAGAACTGTGTCAGACTACCTCCAATAGAATATAAAATAAAGAATATGCCATTTCTTCTCTGCATGCCACCGAAACGTCTTACACCTAAAATTTGCTACACTGAAAAATGTTGGGGCAGTTTGCAAACCCTACAGATTAGGTACAAGGTAATAAAACTCCTACATACATGTAAATGTGTGTGCAAACTAATTCTGAATTGAAAATCTCACTCCAGCCAGCTAGCTAAAGTGGGCAAAGGCATTCTGAAGTACCTGGCACCAAGACATCAGCAGTCGATCCTTTACCTCCTGTGAATTGCAATGTAAAACTGTTGCAGATCGGAATTCTTGTTCCAACACATCCCGCAGATGCTGTATCGGATTCATCATAACACCTTCTCTACACCACAGGTGGCAAAAAAATAATTAATCCCCAGTGTTTTCCTTTGATGTGCAACTTTATTACAGCTGCACAACTCAGCTGTAACTTGTTGGAACTTTTAAACAAGTAGTAAACATACATATTTTTAGAGCTGTCATGATTACTCAAACTCGATTAAACTAAAACGCATCAATTAAAATTTTCCTTCGTGAATACTCAGTTATGCAATATGGCAGATAGAGATGGCACATAACAGATGAAGGGTAAAATAAAGAATGAAAACTATTAGTTGTCATAAGATAAGACATGACGATCTGGGAGTATTTTATGCTTTTAACAGAAACCTGTAGCTCAGCGATTTGCAATCTATGTAAAATAAAGTTTTGAGGTAGGAATAGCGTTTAATGGAGAATCCCATTTAACAAAGCAAAGCAATGGATGATTTGGGAGTCGCTAACTTAATTGGACTGTTTTGCGAACTTGCTGCAGCTTGTGATACAGCAGGGGCTGCCATCGCAACAAAAGTGTAACTGTGCTGACGCCAATGGGAGAAAAACTTTAAAATTTAAGCATTCACCACTTGTGTATACTTGCTTTGAAGATGTCATACATTTTTTTCCCCATCTGTATTTACTAGCTTAAAAAAATATATATATAAAATACAGCAAAGTAAAAAGAGCTCTTGTATCGGAATCTGTATCAGTATCAGCAGTTGTGTATCGGAATTGCATCGGAACTGAAAAAAAAGTGGATCACCCATCTCTAGTTTGATCCCAGCAGACTATTGTAGTTCTTGAGATGTGACAATTGCATACTAAGCTAAGGTGGCACAGTGGTAAAGCAGGCAGCGCTGCTGCAGCAAACAGCTGCTTTGTGTGTATGGAGTTCATATATTCACCCTGTGAGGTTCTGGCTTTTTGATGGTCTCCGGTTTCCTTAATCCATCCAGAAATATGCAATTTGCCTGCAATGGTTGGTTGGTTGGTTCCTGTCTTGTGCCAAATGCACTGCATCTATTATAATATACATTACAGTTTGATATAATAAATACAATCTAATACTGAAATTAAAATGTAATGACCAGTAAGAGGCCACTTCCATTAGATAACTCCACTACCATGAACATAGCAAACATAGCAAGTAATAACCACCCTCTGTTTTTTTGTAAAAAAAAAAAAAAAAAAAAAAAATGGCAGTATAGTATTGAGTAGTACAACATGTACTACTGCTTAATATCAAATCTAGCTCATTATATATACCAACCCACATTTACAATAATCCATGACTGTAATTGTGTTTTTCAAGTTCATATTTTCCCTCATTCAAATAAAATGTAAGCTATCATAGCAACAACCATCAAAACGATAATTTACAACATATTGATTAAAAAAATACACTTTTATTATAACATGAAAGCCAAAAAGTAAAGAAAGGAGGTCACAAATTCCTAGTCTGAGGGTGATGGACACTAACAGCAGTAGTATATCCAGCTCAGTACGGTGACCCTGCATTAATCAAAAACCATAGGTCTTGACAGTGACATGTAATCAGCGTAAGCGATCCCAGCGCCAGATAGAAGCATCATCACACACAGCGATGAGAATGCTGCTGTCACGGCTGAAGCTGGTTTGGCGAATTGCTGAGGTGCATTTTGGGAGGGTAAGGGTGGTACACCTTTTGGGAAGGGAGAGAAAGGCTCATCTCAGATGGGGGAACAGGTTGGTAAGCATGCATAAGAATCTTTTGTATGGAACTCCAAGAGAGGATTTAGAAGCCCAAACAATAGACTAAAGCAGTTGAAAATTACGTTCCTGCTTTTTTTTTTTTAATAGTTCTTGTGTTGTCCTCAAAGTAACTTGCATATAAATAGTCATGTAGCTAGGCCTGTCATGATAACTACTTCTGTTGGATGATATGTCATCTCATAAATAATTGTGACAAACGATATAATTGGCATTTTAGGATCACTTTATGCCACTGATATAACGGTAATATAATTGCTTAATAATGCAAGTGCAGTAGTCCCCCTTTACCCCCCGGGTGATACATCTCAAGACCCACCTCAAATACCTGAAACTGTAGATAATAGCAAACCATCCTCAGACCCCATATATAACATAACTTCTGTGTCCTTATGGTAAAGATAAATTACGCACAGTAATACATTACTAACATTAAATACAGTAATAAATTACATTGTGCATTACAATAGTTTATAGGACAGTAGTTTCTTGAAATCAAGGATTTTAGTCTAATTCTCAAGGGACAAAATACAGCGACAAAAAAAATGTCATGTATCATGGGATGACAGAGCGATGAAAATCATGCTTTTTATGACCCTCAAAGGACAAAAAAAAAAATTGTTCTACATAGGGCTGTTGCGATAACCACAATATTGCAATACCATGATATTGACAAGCGAACTATGTTTACACTTAAATGTTAAATAAAATCATAATGAAAATAAGTTAGTGTATGCAATTTATTCTGCAAATTATATGCATTGGGTGCTGCTGAGATTCAGTCTCCACATAACCTGTACTTATTATCAAAATAATAAAAGTTAGAAAATTATTAAATTTTAAAAATAATTCTTGTCATTTTCTAACCACAATGCCTTAAATATTATCAATATATTTCTTTTAAAGCCTGAATACACTTCTAATTCTGGTTTACATGAATAAAGCACTCACCGCTCAAAATATGCTGACATTGAACCACTATGAAGGTACGAACAATGATCAGAAAAAAACAAGCTAAAAAATGGGCAAACATAGAAAACCTATCCATTTACTCCTGGTCAGTAAGGTCATCTAGGTTTACGTGGATTTCAACGCAAATTTCATATTCACAGCTTTCAACACCGGCATACTGAAGCAATCTATGAAAGATTATTACTGAGGGCTCCCAAGGGTTATGTCTTTTAAATCACCATGCCAGACAAAGCAAAATGCTTTTAACCCCAAAATCTACCACAGTCACAGTTCAGAATTTAGTAATAGCTGGCTAAAAATACTTGCCAGTCAGTCAAAACTACAGCTACTGGCTCACTGTATTGCTAAGACTTTGCTTAATGCACTGAATGCTGAGAATCATGTATATATGAAGTTTACGTGTTTAAATGCACATAACATGACTTCACTAACAAGGAACTAACTACCCCAGTTTACACACTCTGCAAAATTTAGCGTATTCTTTTTAATAAACCATTATCACTATCACTGGAACCTTACAGAAGTACCAACACCAATGCCAGCATACTTTGAGCACTGGGTGCTTTGTCAATCATATAAACTAGAAATGCACATTTAGATTGCCATCCATGTTTAAATATTATAAATACATTTCTTTCAATGCTGTCTTAATGCACAGTGACATCAGTAATCCAGAAATACTGAGGAAAAAAGAATCCAAAGGTTGCCAACTTAAAATGTTAGAACCTTGGCAAATAAGATGTTTTAGTTAATGATCTTACATGTGAGCAAAAACTCCTAACAGAAACTTGGCTTGACTGAAATGTAGCAGTCTTTCTTAGTGAAACCACACCACAAAAATATAACTTCTACCAGACTATTTGTGAAGGTAAGAAGGGGGTAAGAAGCTGCAATTTTAATACGCTATTTTAATAATTCTTACTCATTATAAGATTATCATAACTGGTGATTTTAATCTACATGTTGATAACAGTTTATTCTGTTTTCAAAATCACTCAACTTTAACCAGCATGTTTCATGTCCCACTCTTATCGAGGACATACACTAGACCTAATTCTCACATGGTTCAAATTTAAACATAGATAAAATTGAAGACATTGCAATCTCAAATCACTGTTGTATATTCTTTAAAGCATTAATCAATTCAAACAAAATGGTTAAGAAACAAATTATCAAAAAGAAACGGTATTTTAATGCATCAACCCCAAATGATTTTATAGCTGTTTTAAGTGATATAGCATTTTGCTGAAGGAAGCATAACTATCCATAAAATTAATTGTGTCAGCTATTTTAAGATGAGATCAGCTCTGGTCATAGTTGCACCAATAAAAAACATATCTGATTTTTAAAAAGTCTCATAGAAAAACAAGTGCAGAAACTCAAAAGGAAATGTAGGAAGGTTGAAAGGACGTGGAAGATAATTTCATAGTGCACTTTTAACTTTTTTCATGCATTGAAGATTGTAATACAACAAGATAAATAAACAGTAAGAAGTCAAGACTTATTTTCATCTACGGATTGCTTATCAAATCAAACTAAAACTAAAAAAGATTCACATTTTATTACAGATGCTTCTAATATACACTCTAATGATAAAATCATTTATTTAGGCTAATATAATGTACTCAAATCCTAAAGCTCAATCATTTTCAAAAACTAAAATCCACAATGCATGTTTTAAAAAATAAATAAATATCTGAAACAGAACTGTATAAGGTAATTCACCATCTTAGCTCTTCATCCTGTATCTTAAATCCCAGTCCAACTACATTTCTTAATATAGCCGTGCTTACTACTAAAGAAAAACAATTTGGAATCCTTATTAATAGTAAGTTATAGACCAAACTCACACCTACCTTTACCTACCTTTCAGTAACCAAGCAAATTTTACCAAGTACTTCTTACACAAATTAATATCTACCTACATGAAAATAAATTAGATCAATTCTAGTCAGGTTTCAGGTCAGGGCACAGTAGTGAAACAGTATTGCAACAGTATTGCTAAAGATAGTGAATGATCTCAGGTCAGTGCTGATGTGAACAGGGTTTTGGTCCTAGTAGAGTAAGCTCAGCATTTGACATGATAGATCATGGTATTCCCATGAACTGCCTTGAATGTTGCGTTGGCCTCTTTGAAACTCTTAAAATTGTTTGATACATACAAAATACTTTAAGTGAGCATTATTCCAATAAACACAATATATTAAGCGGTGTTCCACGGGGTTCAGTACTAAGCCTGCTTTCATTTTTCGTATACATGCTTCCATTGGGCCACATTATTAGAAAGCATGGTCAGTCTATGAAAGCTATGCCAATGACACACAAATTACACATATCTATAGAGCCGAATTATACAATTCCTTTAAATAAACTCGACATGCCTGGCTAGTATCAACTTAATGAATACCAATTTTATAAAATGAAATGAATAAAACAAATTCTCATAATTAGTAATGAAGCAAACAAACTACAAGCATTCAAAGAATTAGGAATTGGAAAGTTAGAAATATTGGTGTAATTTTTGACTTTTTAAATAAGTTGTGAAAGTCAAAGTAGTTTTTCCTCCACTGGAGAAGTATTTAAAGAGTTAACTTTTCTCAAAAAGAAAGATGCTGATCAAATTTAAGAAATATCAACTGTATTACCATACACCATATGTTACCCATAGTATAACATGATTGATATGGATTAACACAGTTGACAATGCTGGTAGGTTTATTATATCTTATGCTTATGTTTAGTGTTTAAATCCTTGAGTGATAAAACTATTTAACTTGTTCATATTTTAGAATGCAATTTGTGTAGAATAGGTGCAATTACATTATAATTATAATTTACAGTTATACCTCGCACAATGTCTATTCAAACAACATCCATTTGTGTTAACGTCCATAGTCCTTTTTTTAAGTATTTAATGGGGAAAAAAAATCTAACACAATCTAACAGGATGTAGCGGAGCACAGAGCAGGCAAGAGTATCCTACACGTTTCTCTGTGCTTCATGAGCAATGCAAGTGCACCATTCTTGTATGGACCTTGTAAACAAAGCCCTTTGAATTTAATCATGGCATCGCTTAGCCTTGCTCAGTACATGTTCAAATAACACCTATATCACATTTTCACAGAATGTAACGTGGATGTTAAATGAGATATACCTGTACTTGTTTTCTTTTTCTCCTAATGCATCCTATCAATTGTGATACTCCTGTCAACTGTGTTACCTCGGAGTTCTGTGTCATAAATGTTTTACATGTTGGCTAAACTGCAATAAAACTGACGGGGGCCTTGGGCCACTTGTTTGGTGAGCATTACTGGCACAAGGAGCATGGCACTTCTGATTGATGAGGATGACTGTCACTGGACAGCAGATTTCAACCCTGGGTCAGATGTGCTGTATAATGCATATCCTAAATTGGAGCCTTTGCAATTTACTTATTGGGTTGTCTCAAATCATGATTTAGATTTCATAATGATAAATTGTTCAGCCCTATTTGAAACTGTAGTTGCTGAAATTGAATACATGGGGACTACTGTAAAGTGAGACCATGTATCCGTAGTTTATCATGGGTCAAAAAAAAGGAAAAATCACATACAAATTTTATACTGTATGGCAAGCTATTTTTGTTACTGTAACATGATGAAATCCATCAGCCCAGTCATGTGTAATACATAACATCTCCCTTCATCCTCATACCCACGCTTTCCCGCAGAACTCATCCAGTCTGCCAGCTAATCATATTCACTGCCATGTCACTGCAGTGTCTGTTATAAAACGTATAAAAAGCATGATTTTCATTGCTCCATCCTCTTGATACATATTTTCATTGTAGAATCTTGCGAACTAAGCTAAAATATTCAAGCGTACAGTACAATACCGTATCTTTTTATTACTGAATTTAACATTGGTATTGTCCTAATATACATAATTTGTCAATTCAACTTTACCATATGTATGTAGAACGAGGCTAAATCTTTCACATTCAAGAAACTACCATACTTTAAATATGTATAATGCACAACTTAATGTTAGTAATGTCTCACTGTGCATAATTTATCACCACCATAAGTACACAGAGGTCATGTTCTGTATGGGGTTTGCGGGTGGTTCACTATCACCCACTGTTTCAGCTATCTGCAGTTGGTCATGTACATGAAGGGACAAACATTGTTTTGATTTTAATTCAGTTTCTATATTATGTATTTTTATACGAGCGGAGCATCCACAAAACTAGGTTTGCAGTACATTTCCAGTTATGGAACGAATGACTGTCTATAACACTATGCCATTTTAGTGCCATTTTTAACAGAGCTTTAAGGCTGGTTCATACTTCTCTGCATGCATATAAGAGAATGTGTCTGCTGAAACATTTGAGACGCTCATTGTAGGCTTCCATGGATGAACGTTTGTTGCACTCTAAATGTGTGTCCACAAAGCTCTGGACACACTGAGCATGATTGATTTGCTAGTGTCCACTTTAAATACAAACATGGATGGTTATGACGAGTGTGGGGGTTGTTTACAAACCCTATGGACTATTTACAAGGTAATAAAACTGTTACATACATGTAAATGTGTGTGTATGCAAGTGCAGATTTGTCTCGAATTGAAAATCTCACGCCAGCCGGCTGACCAAAGTAGATAAGTCAAAAAGCCAGCTTACAGGGTTTGTAGAATAGAGAAACGAACACAAACCTCCCTGCTGTGGTACGCGTGCAGGGATATCAGATTAATTTATGCTATTATTATTATTATTATTATTATTATTATTATTATTATTAAGTACAACACATCTGCATGCGCACAGCGTGAAGCTTCACCGGGGAACTATAAACGTTTTGTGTACGCAGAGTGAATACACAAGTGTTGCGCTTGTGTGGAGAAGTATGAACCAGCCTTTAGAGTCTACTTTATCTTTGTGTAGTTTTATTCATTCAGGATATTTACTTTTTTGACATTCCAATTGCAGTGCATGAATATTCGTAAGAATTTTAAGTTCATTGCTCTTTGAAAGTATATAATTGCATTATCAAGCTATTATATATCAGTGGGACAAATGGTCTTAAAAAGGACAATATATTGACAATTGTAAACAATATTGTCACCCAACAGAGGTAGTTATGATAGGCCTAGCAGTTTACAATTAGTATACACAATATCTATGAAATTAGATAGACCCTCTTCATTACGCAAATTCATTTAATTATACAAACAAAAAGACAAAGGAATATAACTGACTTGGCCTTGTGTGGATCTTCCACTTCCAGGTCCCACACATACAACTTCCCCACCTGATTTCCCAAAGCCAACATCTGGAAGAGATCAAAAACTTATTTCATGTTACTACATTGAAAAATAAGAAGTTGTGCATATGAAAATAACTTAAAAATACATTATGATAGGACAACATTGTGTGCCCAAACCCTCATGTACCTTTTGCCAGAAATCCATGGAGAAGCGCATGTACCAGATGTCACATTGACTGTAATCAAAGCGGCCCAGGATGGTCACATTTGACTCATTGGGTTTTATACGGTCGATGTCATCCTCCATCTTCCCTGGCTTCCAGCACACAATGGCATTCTCACATGACTGGATGGTAGAGAAAGGAGCTAAAACAATCAGCCATTTAAGCAGCTGCGGGGTGCACAAGCCTGAAATTTCTATCCATCCATCTTCCAAGTGCTTGCTAAGCCATGGGGGGTTTGACACCTATGAATAGTAGTATTGGGTACAAGGGAGGGGTGTATGCTGAATGGGATGCCAGGCCAGTCCAATCCATTGCAGGACACACAAGTAAGGGTGACTGCATGTCCTTGGAGCGCAGGAGAAAATCCAAGCATACAGCATGGGAAGAAACTGCAAACTATACACACAGAAGGTTTTCAAAATGTGTGAGGCAACAGTTAAACACACTGAATCACCATATTACCCAATTATTTTAACCCTTGGTCTTCCCTATTCTGTTTTTTTAATTATTATGTATAAATGATGCAGTAATGCATCACAACACACCCCTGTAAAGTGCAATGGGGTTACACTAAAAAACCTGATTCATACAGCTAGAAATATACATTTGCCTAAGTGATTAACAGCAGTTTCAGTGCAGTGGTCATTTATTGATTCATTTGACGTACTTCTCTTCAGAGCCCCCCCGACTTGACAATCCATTAAAACTAATTTTGTTGGTTGTTGCCCACTTCCATCCCTGGAATATCAATCTCCTAAATCTCTGGTTCATTCCAAATTCCATGTTACAATTTATTTTACTTGGCTTGTGTGTTTATTGTACATTTAATAAAATCCTTGTCAGCTAAATTTCACTGCCTCATTATCTCTGATCTCTGAATCTGACCAAACACTGGGAATGCTCATCATGACTTTGCTAGCACTGTCCTATGTCTTCAGTCTTACCTTAGATAGGATCAGATCTCCAAGCCAACGCACACAGTCTACATAATTGCGGTGTATGTCCCGTGTGGAGAAATCAGGGAAATGGATCTTCTGGGAGACAAAGGGTCTGTGGACAAATATTCAGCATGGTATAGGAAAACAAAACATTGCTCTCATCCACCTTTAAATAAGTTTACAAATATGACCCTGTTGAATCCTACCCTGACCTCACATTCAATAAAAAGAAAAAAAAAGTAACCAGGTAAATTCACTTTTGCCATCCTAGAAATCTGTTGTTTTCTGGGGTTTTGACTCACCGATTGGTCTTGGTGGGGTTATATTCATAAGATCCCCGAATGGCTTTTTGCATCCTCTCGGAGTTGATCCTCCACAACTTCAGAGAATGGTCCATCCCACATGACATAATTTTCTCCCCAAGGAGGTCAAAGTCCTGTCATAAAATCATGCAATTACCCCTTTACCCTACTCTCAAGAAAGTCAGACCACGTTACCCTGCACAGAGGGGGAGACAACCTTTTCCAAGCCCATCAAGACTGGCATTCAGAACCTTGTAACCTATGACACACCTCATCTTAATTCTTTACTCACTGCACTCAGCACTTCATCCCGATGACCCTCCACACCCCCAAATATAGCCACCAATGTGTCTGTCTGGATGTTCCACAGCCGCAGGGCATGATCTGGGAGACACAAGACCAGTGAGACTCATTAGTACATAAAGTTTTATATTCCATCTTTCAGAAAATACATAAAAATAATAAGAAAAAAATTAAACCCTTCAAGGTATATTTTTCTGTTTGCTGGAATAAATGATAGATGGATACAAGTGATTATTCCTTTTTACCTTTGCTGACAGACAGGAGGAGGTTTGGATCTCGAGGATGAAACTTTAGCTCATTAATCGCATTCCCATGTCCCACATAGTGCTGCGGCAGCAGACAAAACAAAACAAGCACTGATAACTGCATTAATAACAGATTGTAATAAGAGCCATAAATAGCAAGCAGGTAGGGATATAACACCTAGTTCATAGGATTGAGGCAACAGACACACGCACCTTGATGCACTGCATGGTAATGTGATTGATGATTCGGATGATGCCTCGTGATCCAGCCACTGCAAGCAGCGGGTGGCTGGTGCTGGTGTCAAAGGTCCATGCACAGGTGTAGAAGTTCTCATCTGCCTGATTGGAACTAGTATAAAGGAAAACCAACCCATATCTAGCCCAAATCAAAACTACAACATGAAGAGACAGCAAATTCACCAGAGCACAAAGAAAGGCACAGTTAAAGCATACCAGCATCAATAAAGAAGAAATTAATACCAGAACCAAAAGAAAATATTACAGCAATGGGAGAACACGCAAGAGAAGGATACGTCTGCATCCACGTAAGACTGCAGGAGTCTGACCTCACCTTGGGAATGACATTCATACAGGGTCACCTGAGAGAAGCAGCACATGATTGCCATAAACAGCTTGAGTGAGCGTGCTTTTGTGCATAAGCATGTGCAGGCATTCCTTACCCTATTACTTCCCACTGTGGCAAATACCAGGGGATCCCCCTCTTTGCTGTGCCAGTTAAACTGCACTCCAAACAACGGCTGGCCATGATCCTCCTGATAATCATAGGACAAGGACCAATCACCACCTGACTATATTCCATCCACTACAGCACATCCAGGGCACTACAGGACTACATCATCTTAATGAACGACAGTAGGTTAAAGGGCATAAGCAGCCCAGAGCTCACCCGTAAACTGTTCACACACTTGAAGGAATATTTGCATTTCTTTGATTTCCACTTGCCCTTCCCCCAGCTCTTCCTGCCCGGGGCATTCGGTGTGTTTGTGGGTGTGTCTGGCCGCTCCATGTTGGTCCCACTCTCAATGCTGATGGCATCATCCTTACAAAGCCAGCAGGGGCTAAATTAGTGTTATCAAAATTTTACAAATTCTAAAAGATTCTGCAGTACATTTACATAAGTACTTTACAAACTCTTCTGAAAATGTTAAATATTTATAGACTCATTGGTTTAAATCTGTTGCCCAAATCCTGGAGCCTCATACAGACAAGAAAAAATAGTGGGTACAAACATTGCTTACATTCCAATACGATCAATTAATGGTAGATCAATTGAGAAGTAGCAGTAGTTAAATTACTACTCGAACAATTAGCCAAATATGTGGTTTTCCATGCACTGCTGGAAAAATGGGTCCATGGTGTAAAGAGCATGAACAAAACTTGTGGGTGACAGAGTGCTATGACCAGGGTTGCCAACTTTGGTCATCAGGCTGAAGTGAAATTTTCAACTTGAGACAAGTCTGCACACAGATTTACATGTATGCAAGATTCATTACCTTGCAAATAGTCTGTAGGGCTCGCAAACTACCCCACCAATTTTCAGGTAGCTAATTTTAGTGTTATAAGGCAATAATATAGATCTGCCATATGATTTCTTGCTGGAACGTTTCAATAACATGAAAAGCATGAGCATCACGCGGCTGAGTTGGCAAACCTGTACGGCTGTTTCATTAAACGACGATTAAAGCTCACTTACCCTCCTGCTAGTTACTAATAACAGATCGATTTATGTGGTTCAGTAAAACTACGTGGAAATGGGTAATAAATGCACAAATAGGAATATTCATGAAAGATTTTTCAGTTTTGGTGATGGTTATTTGCGTTATATGTACATAGTAGTACCAGAAGGATCGAAAAATTATACGCACAAAAATAGAACTAGCTGTTTAAAGTGAACGATCTTGGCTATATATGGGCTATTTTAAAGTATATGAATTACGCCGTTAAATATTCAACATTTAACGTAGCCACTATACGTAAACAAGTACAGGCAATTAAATGCAGTAGCAAATTCCGATTTTTTAACAGTATAATCTCTTGGTGCCACGGACGAGTACTTCGCTTCTTTGGTAAACGTTTTGGTACCTGATATTTTATACTAAAAAAAGTTCAGACAAGCGGAACAAAGGCGAGCTCACCGGATGCTAGGCTAAGGAGGCGCATCGTCTCTGAAGGTACATCCAAAATGTGTGTTTAAAGAACGTTTACCAATAAACTATCCCCACGATCCTCTTAGATAGTGATTTAAAATATAACCACCGCAACGGGGATACTAAACTATGTGTTAAAGAATCATTTCGGTTATAAGTGGGCCTCCGAATACAGAACAATCCACGGCTAGCTTGTTACCCTAATATTTGAACTAAATTTTTAAACAATGAAAAGAGGAGAAAGTTCATGTCCGACATATCATTTGATAAAATACCCTCAGTGAAAATACTAGTGACGGCCGGGTGATACTTACATTTTCATCCCCGGAAAGGTCGGGATTACTGTTCTCATCGCTACTGAGTTTTTGCTTTTTCGCCGGCATGTCGTTTCCCGCCTCGGCTTGGCTCTCAGACATGTTACCCTTCATCTCCACTTCCTGGCCTTACCGGCGTGCGTCCGAGTTGCCGTAAAACATTTCCCTAGTTCGTCTTTGTACCGGTCGCGTCACACGATTTCCAACCCATTTCCAGTAAGCCACACCTCGTGTTGTGATCCCATCGGCCGGAGAGACACATGTTTACATCGTCATTGTGGCCTGTACTACGAAGCGGGGTTGCTGGCTTATCGGGGCAACTTGTCGGATTTAAGGTACCACAGTTTAAACATACTTCATATTCGTACACTTACATTTTGCCCAGACTACCTTAAATCCGGCAAGTTACCCCAATAAACCAGTAACCCCGTTTTGTAGTACAGGCCATGGCTGTAGAAAACAAAACCGCTGATCCTGTCATCATGAACCGTCCGCTTTTATCTAGCAATATTTGACCTCACTTCATAGGTACAGCGTCCGAGTTACGAGCGATGGCCACAAATTATATTTTAAGCGAAATACATTCTCTCGTATTAATAGAGGCAAATCGAATGTGATAGAGGAACCTCAACACTACAGTGTAAGAAGGTAAACCTAGTAAATGGAATTACGATATAGTAAATATTTGGGGTAACGTTAACCGATAGGATGGCCGAACTGTGCTTTGTATAGACGTTAGCTCAGACTTCGCTACAGGTAAGCAGGCATGTCTAGTCTTTGAGACTGGCAGCTGAAATATAACAATGAAAGTCCTCATTATAAGGGTGTTATAAGGTCCACTGTTACTCGTGAAAGAAACACAATGGAAAAAATAGACAAATTACGGAAGAAAAGTTACCACCATGTTCGTAAATGTTGCTAGTAAATACTATCGCTAGCTTCGCCTCAGAACTAGTTTATTTGTACTGGGTTGGAAATCGAGTACCTAGTGGTACCTCGCACCGCTGCGCATGTGCATTATTTTCGAGCAGGCGTGCACTGCATTACATTTTCTGGCATTGCCCAATCCGTTCATTCTGCCATTTTATGGCTAACCAACTAGAGTGGTTGCTTTATTTTTAATGAGAACTAGTGTTAGTGATTCTGCTCATTTGAAAACATGTGCTTTCTTTGGTTGTCATTTTAATTGTTCATTCCTACCGTCTGTTTAAGGTGTTTGGATCCATACCGTTACTCTATTCTGTCTGGCATGATAGTCTTAATTACAAAGATTTGGCAGTGGCCTAATTTCAATTTGTGCTTCATAAAAGAAATCTATCAAATGTGATATAGCCATACCACCTTCCTCCTTTGGGGCTATAAAGTTTGAAACCTCTGGGGTTTCCCCTTGTCATTCAAATAATTGCTTTGTGTAGAATTTTGTGGGGAGTGCTTCAGACATGAACAAAATATTTGGAAGAATATTCATTTTTAATGCTTCGATTCTCTGAATGAATCTCATAAAACAACTGAAGTTTCGTAAATATCCAGTGGTACCTCGGCTCACAAACTTAATTGTTTTAAGGACCATGACTGAAAAGTTTGCTACCTGAATCAGTTTTTCCTATTTAAAATAATGTAAATATAAATAATTTGTTCAAACCTCAGAAACACTGATTTTTTCATTTTTTGTGTTATTCTGTGACCAAGAATATTGACTTAAATTAAAATAACCTTAATTATATAAAAATAATGCTAAATTAAATAAAACAGTATAACTGAGCATACTCATCTTCATACTCATCCACTTGTTGGCGGGCTGGTCACTTGAAAGATGCCAAAACACGGAAAAGAACCACAAACTTCCCCAAAAAAAACTAAACAATTAACTTTAAAAGACTGAGTAACAGTCAAAAATAATCCAGTAATTTTGAAAATGTGTTTTTTTTATTATACTGTACATTATTTTCATATGCCTAAAATTTTTATGTACATGATTTATGTATTACGTTTGTGATGCGACGATTTGTATGGCGATGAACTTCTTTGTTTGTACTGTAAACAAATACGCAGTTTCCACTATGTGTGAATGGAGAATATAACACTTAAATAGGAATTACTTAATTCATGTTATTAATGAAGTATTCTCATTTTATGTATAGATATGTGACTGTTAAAAACCATTACAAACCTGTTTATCAATCACTGAAATGTACCACTATAACAGAAGGTTCTATCTCTCTATTTCTTTTTTTCAGATATTTGACCTCTGAAGAGATATAGTAAAGACATGCATCTACAACAAGTTTTTTATACAGTACATTCCACAGCCATTTCTGGGCATAATGTACACTTGTTTGTGTTTTGGGTGGTTCTTTGGGGCACTTTTGGGGAATGTTTGTGTGTTCGTAGCCTGAAACACAGTTTTCGAACATCTTTCAAACCCGATTTGTTTGTGAACAGGACTTGTTCGTGGGTCGAGGTACCACTGTTTATCTGTTTAATTTAGCCACAAGGATACTATAATTACAGTAAGTCTTCTCAACATCTTCATTGGGTAACATTATACCCAATGTACTATTTCAGTAAAGACTGGCCCCATTTTAACTTGAATTTATTGCAGTATAGTTAAAAATCAATGTTAAAATCTGGATTTTCTGAATATTTAATTTATAACCTGCATGATTACCAAAAATTTCTAAAAGCCTTAACAGTTTTGGGAAAGAATTAGAAAATTCACTTAGATATAGGCCTGCAAGGCATGAATCAAACATGGCATGGGTGGTATGTCCCCACCTCCTTTTTTGAAAGATGGAGACTCCGCCCTTTTTAAACCTGGTTTGTCGCCGGGGCTGGACAGGGACCCACAATGCTGGACTCAGGGCAGTGCTCCGAGCATCCCACTCTATGTCCTCTACGCTTGATTCCTCCTGTCTGGAGAGGGGCACCCTCAACGTCCTGGCTGCTTCTAGAAATTCTGTCCATATAAACTATGAACAGAATCTGTGACAAAGGGCATCCTGATGGAGTCCAACCTTCACCGAAAACAAGTCTGACTTATTGCCCCCCATGCGGATCAGACTCTGGCACCGGTCATATAGGGACCGAACAGCCCTTAAAAGGAAGCCCGGCACCCCATACTCCCGGAGCACCCCCCACAGGACTCCCCAAGGGACACGGTCGAATGTCTTCTCCAAGTCCATAAAACATATGTAGACTGTTTGAGCAAACTCCCATGAACCCTCCAAAACCCTGCGGAGAGTATTGAGCTGGTCCACTGTTCCACGGCCAGGGCGAAAACCACACTGCTCCTGCTGAATCCAAGGTTCAACAATCTGGCGGACTCTCCTCTCCAGAATCCCCGAATAGACCTTACCCAGGAGTAGTGATGTGGTTATCCGTTACTACAGAGTACTCGGCAACCCAGAATTCATTACTTAATACTTGTTACCCAATACTCCTTACTACTTGGGTTGGCTATGCATACAAAAACAAATGCTGCTACCTATACTATACCTTAGTCCATAGGCCTACAGTGCTTAGCAGCGTCGCGTTAGTGTGGGTAATTTGAGTCATGCTACTATTGCTGGTTGTAAGAACTGCAATCACGATTGCTTTCTCAAAATTCAGCGTCAAGATGCACTGAGTGCAAACAAAGGAGAGCAGAATGCCAGGAGGAAATATGTTAAGGGTTGTGAAATTGTGGTTTCCTATAAAATAATAAAATAAAATTATATATTTATATATATATATATATATATATATATATATATATATATAAATTAGACATGAGAGAGGAAGACATATTATACATAGA
>JAODKE010000037.1:334565-344601 GCA_026779605.1 Mormyrus hasselquistii
TTGCGCTACCTGTACCTTGTACAACTCGCGACCCACACTCAAGCCTGAGAAAGGGCAGTTTCCGAAGTGCACTAGGTTGGGGGAAGAAATCATCATAGATTATACAGATATGGTGACTCCAGTGAGGGTTCAAATATGTGTTGATGTGTGTGGACACATTCTCAGGGTGGCCAGAAGCATGGCCCATAAAGAAGGAGGATGGGGCATCCGTGATAAAGTTTCTGATCAATCAGTATATACCGCGAAACGGGTTTCCCAACAGGATTCGGTCAGACAACGGGTTCCACTTTAAGAACGAGGACCTTCAGACGGTGGAGAAAGCACTGGGATTGAGGCATGTGTTCGGAACTGTGTATCATCCGCAGTCCCAGGGAAAAGTGGAGCGAATGAACCAAACAATAAAACAAAAATTGGCAAAAATCTGTGCACAGACTAAAATGAATTGGGTTGATGCTTTACCACTGGCACTGATGTCAGTGAGGTGTTCTATTAACCGGGGGACCGGGTTCACCCCCTTTGAGCTCCAGACAGGCAGACAGTTCCCAGGACCCCAGAAAGGGTTAACCTGGACCCCTGAGAAGAAGGGGGAGCAAAATCCGAGGGCATTCTATGATTGTTTACAAGTTCTCGTTGCAGATTTTTCTAAACAGATCCAGGAGGCGAGATCGGAGAGATCAGAGACATGGCGGAGTGGGTCCTCCTGAAAGTCATCAAATGAAAGTGGTCAGAGCCCCGGTGGACCAGCCCCTTCCAGGTTACTGAGAGGACGTCACATGTGGTTCGTCAGAAAGGCAACAGCGACACGTGGTATCACTGGAGCCAGTGTGCGGCTGCGGAAGATCCAGGGAGAACCACAGCGGAGATTCAGAAGGCCCTGAGGGAAGGAATGTAGCGCGTCAGTTCGACTGAACTAAACGCAACTCAGTTCTCAACAAAAGGGGCAGAATAATCCCCTGACCTGAGCAACCAGATCCAATGATCAGAAAGAATAAAACCACTTCATCCACCGCCAGACAACACCAGGATCAGGATGAAGATCAACATAAAAAGGGGAATGTTGGGGGAAACAAGTATGTTATGTGTGATGCTTAAAATGTTTAGAGTGTTAATGATTATGGTTATAATAATACTGCTTTCCACTGTCCAAACAGGAGTTGCTAAGTGCGTGGGTTACCGGGGGGAGGCGCCTCTGCGACTCCAGTATATAAGAGGCACTCCCACCACTTTCCTGTTCGATTTATGTGATGTGATAGATTGTCAGCACCAGAATGCGTCATATCAAGGATACAACGTATGGCTCTGTTACCACAAGCCCCATCATATAGTGTGTCGCAACGATTGGAGCATGGCCCGACTGTGTGTGAGCTGGGATAGGGTGGCTAAGTATACCGGACCTTGGGAGCCCTACGGCCCAGTGACTGCGACAAGCTGGTGGACTAACATCACCTTCTCTAGGGAAGGGTATACTGGAAAATCCAGTCTGAATCCGCTGGCGTTGTCTATAGGACAGTATTACCAAACCTCGGATGGGGGAAGCGATTTGAATATCCTGCTGGGCGTGGACCGATCCGGAAAGGACCCCTGGGGTGTAGTGAGGATCATATTTATTGACCCTCCTAAAACCCAACCCTAGGTCCCAACCAACCACCCCGATTCAATTCCCCAACAATACCGCAGTGCTCCAGGTCGATTATACTAGACTGAAGCCCCTAGACATCATACAACTAGCCACAGGATACAAGGAAGGCAACCTCTGGTTGGCCTGAATTGTGCAGAACACCAGAGAATAACAGATGGAGGGCTGTGTGGCCTGTGCTTCAGCCAGACCCCAGCTCTATGCGGAACCAGCCCCATTGCATCCTTCAGATGCCTGGGGCTATGCCTGTATGTTAGCGTTGACTAGGGAGGCCGCAACGATGAATTGTACTACCTTGGCATCCCTTTTCCACCCATAGATAACAGGACCAAACCAGGACCGTTTACTCCCCGTCCAGGTAAAGAGGAATACCTCTGCTTTACTTTCACGGGTACCGGTCCCCACGTAGGGGACCTTCCCAGTGAGTGGAGTCGGGACACCAGACACAACGGTTCCCGTGGCAACTATATAGGGAATTGGGCCCGTTCCGGCCTCTACTGGTTCTGTGGCCGTGAGAAGTTACTTGTTAGAATGCCGTTTAGCGGCCAAGGGGTATGCGCCATGGTAAGACTAATGGCGCCGTTAGTCTTGATAGGAGAACGTCCCGAGAAACTAGAGGTCACTAGTGGAGCACCAGGCGGGAGACTGGTTGGGGGATGGCAGGGGCACATACGGATTAGACGCAGACGCGGGGCGCCTAACTTTGACCCCACGGTAGATTCCCCCACCTACATCGATGCCATAGGGATCCCTAGAGGAGTGCCAGAGGAGTTTAAATTAGCTGACCAGGTCGCTGCAGGATTCTGGAACATTCCTATGGTGGCGGCCATATACCCCATTACCCCCAACAAAAATGTAGACCGCATTAATTATGTACATTATAACATTTTGCGCCTGTCCAACCTTACTAGAGACACAGTGGTAGGCCTAGCGGAACAATTAGGACTTACTTCCCTGATGGCGGTGCAAAACCAACTTGCACTAGATATGTTACTAGCCGAAAAGTGAGGAGTGTGCGCTGTGTTTGGGGAAGTATGCTGTACGTATATTCCCAATAACACAGCACTAGACGGCTCAGTGAGCAGGGCACTCGAGGGTCTCTGGACCCTCTCTAAAACGATGCATGAGCACTCCGGGATTAGCAAAATCTGGGATGATTGGCTGACCTCAGTGTTTGGACAGTGGAAAGGCTTAATGACTTTGCTTTCATTACCCAGTGCTACTTTTGCTGCAATCTTAGTTACTTGCGGGTGTTGTTGTATTCCCTGCCTGCGCGCACTGTCAGTTCGTCTCATCACTACGATGATAGAGAAGCGGGATGGCACCTATGCACACATGATGCCTCTCCTGCCTGTTGGGCCAGACAAGGACAGTGGTCCTCTGGATAGTTTTGAACAACAATTCTCCCGTCGATAGGGTGATCTCCTAGGGGAGATCAAAAGGGGGAATGCAGAGTTTTTAATAATAAGGCAAAATCTTACTAATCAGCATAATCAGGGTGATCTCCTATCTGAGATCAAAAGGGGAAAATTGTGGGAATGATTCTAAAAGGCTATAACCAATCAAAACAATGATTTTATAACTAAGCAAAATAAATATTCTATAATTAATCAAAACAAGGATTGACTGGTGCCGGCAGGGCAGGGGGACCGAATTGAGACAGATAGAGGGAACAGACAGAGAACATGAGTGGCCTTCACTTATCTTTAGCCTTCCAGAAGGACAAGTGCTAAACAGCACATTAGAACAAATATTGCGCATGGAATATGTGACGAGACAGAAGGTACAGAGAGGGGGGGGAAAGGCCCAAACGAGGTATAAAGGAATCAAGCTGATACATAAGCTTCCTACTATAAATGCTGAATGTATGTCAGATGGTCGCTCCCTGATTGCAATCGCTTAGAGAATAAACTTGGACCTTGCAACTTCTCCACGTCTCAGCTGTGAGTCTCTTCTGATCAACGGACCTGGTGGAGACGGCGTACTCCAACAGTCACCACCATCTCCTTGGTTTTACTGACGTCTAGTTCCAGACATGAAGTGTCACACCAGTCCACAAACTGCAGAGCCTGACCATGGTTGTGTGAGGGGCCAGACAGCAGTCAGGAGGACTGTGTCGTCAGCATATTTCACCAGATGGCTGTTAGGCTGTGTGGTTCTGCAGTCATCCGTGTATAAGATGAAGAGCAGAGGAGACAGCACGCATCCTTGGGGTGACCCGGTAGAGGTATAATGAAGGTCAAAGAGAGTATTGTTTACCCGTACTCTCTGTGATCTGTTGGTCAGAAAGTCCAATATCCACTGGATTAACTGGTTGTCCAGATGAAAATTGAGGGAGAGTTTAGTTGCCAGGATGTGGGGTTGCAGAGTGTTGAAAGCTGAGGAAAAGTCGGCAAACAAGAGTCTTACTGATGAGTTAGGCTGCTCCAGATGTTTATGCATGGTGTCAATAATGAATGATTTTGCGTCGTTAACACCTCTGTCTGTGCGATATGTAAACTTAAGCGGGTCCATGTGTGGGTTAGTTGTTTTGATGATGTGGTGTTTTACGACTCTCTCCATGGCTTTCATCACTAGAGAGGTGAGAGTCACGGGTCGGAGATCATTCAGAACTTTGGTTGTGCTTTTTTTGGGAATGGGGATGACTGTGGAATGCTTTCAGAGTTGGGGTACTATGCCGCTGTCCATAGAGCTCTGGAACAAGGTCTGGAATACTCCACCTAGTTGCTGAGCACAGTGCCGTAAGACTCGGCTGCAGATGTGGTCTGGGCCGGGTGCGCTTCTCTCTCTAGTCTTCTTAAGGGCATTCACTACGTCCAGAGTGTTGAAGATGAGTGCAGAGTTGTCTGATTTAAGTGAGGATCTTAAACTCTGGAGCTGAGTGGAGTTGTCCGTCTCAAACCTGGTGTAAAAGCAGTTGAGGTCATCAGGGAGGGATGTGGCCCTGCTGCCCTCCACATGGATGATTCTGGGACTGGCGACAGCTGTGTTCACAGAGGCCATGGTTTTCAGTCCCTGCCAAGCACAGCGGAGGTTCCCCTCAGAAAATTTCTTCTCCACTTTGTTTTTATACTTCAGTTTGCTGTTTTTATTGCTTGTTTGACTACTCTGTTGATTTCCTTCTTGTCTGATTCAGAGCCAGTAAAAAAAAACCTTTTCTTTTTGTTTAGTATTTCCTTGATCTCTTTGGTGATCCAAGGTTTATTGTTGGGAAAGATGGTGACTGTTTTTAATGGGATGATGTTGTCAACACAGAAGGAGATGTATGATGAGACTGTCTGCCTGCTCGTGTATATTGTTGGAGGAAAGAAGATTGTCCCAGTCTGTAGATTCAAAGCATCATTGAAGGGTTTGGATGCTTTCTGCGGTCCACTGTTTGATGTTTTTAACAACCCTCTTTGCCCTTTTGATGATCGGTGTGTATGCTGGGGCGAGCAGGATTGTATGACGATCTGCCGAGCCGAGAGGGGGGAGGGGAAGAGATCTGTATGCATCCTGGACTGAACCATAACATTTGTCCAGAATCTTCCCCATGCGGGTGGTGCATGTGACGTATTGATGGAATCCTTTGAGGGACTTGTCGAGCGAACAGTGATTGAAGTCTCCCAAAATGAGTTTGGGGGAGTCCGGAGATAGCTGTTCAAATTTATTTAGAGAGTTAATGATGTGCTCCGTGGCAATGGCGGCGTTGGGTTTGGGGTGGATGTACATCAAAATGAGGAAAAGTTGTGGAAATTCTCTGGGGAGATAGAAGGGGCGAAGGGAGACAGCCAGAAGCTCGATGTCTGTGGTGCACAGTTTTTCCCTCACTATGACTGTGGAGCACCAACGTGCATTAACATAAAAACACACGCCACCTCCGTGATGTTTTCCAGAGAGCTCATTGACGCGGTCCAAACGTACAGGGGGGGTGAAGCCATCAATGTGTAGCATGTCATCGTTGTCCTTCTCGTTTAACCACGTTTCAGTAAATGCCAGGATAGAAGCAGTTCTGTATTCATGCATATGGTTAATGTTAGCTTGCAGCTCATCCGTTTTTTTGCGAGGAGAGCGAACGTCAGCCAGGATGATGGACGGAAGCGCTCGCTGTCTAAAGGTCTCCCTTTTTAGCCTGGCTTTAATTCCACCCTTTTTCTTCCCCCTCCTGGTTACCTTCTCGTGTGAGGATTTATGCCGGTTGGTGGAGTTCTCGCGGAGAATTTCCTCAGGAAAGCTGACCGTGTTTGTGGAGTGTTGAGTCTGAAGTCCGAGCTGAATTAAGCGATCTCTGTGGTAGATGAGCCGCGATCCGTCGGGAGGATCGTTTCCAGTAGCAGACGCACACTTACAGATAAGCAGCCAATGCGTGCATGCTATTGTCCATAAGAATGCACAGATCTCACAGATATTCATGCTGGGGTATGTTCCGGGAAAAACAAATAAAATAATATAAAAATAAATAAACAAATAGAAAAAAAAATAGTTTCTGAAGTAACAAGCAGCCGCGTAACGTGATCGCGTTAAGAACGTAGAGGCAGCATAAAGTGTGCGCATCTGGAGCGCTCCGAGAAGATTGAGGGAAAAAAAAGTATGGGAAAATAAGAGAAACTCAAAATAAAGAAGCAATCCCGTTTAAAGTGCAAAGCAGTTTGTGCAAGACTGTACACAAGCACACAGAAAAAACAAAAACAAACCAACAGGAACGATAAAAAACTATACAAACGTTGCTACGCTAGCCAGCCGGTCGACCGCACGAGCAGCAACCCAGAAGTTCTGCCTTCGATCTTACTGAATGTCATTCCCTTCATGGTAGCAGGCAGCCAATAAGCTTCTTCATCTGTTACTGTTCGGGAGTCACGCACTTTCACTGTAGCTTCTATAATGAATAACACAGCAGCAATGTGTGTACAGCATTCTCCCAAGCCTGCCATGCAGTTGCAGTGGGCCGATAAAATCTTGCCATCTTTCTGAATTATAATCCAGGGAGCTAGCGGTAGCTTCTGCGAATGGAGCACTCTGCCCGTGTGTACGCAAAGGTTATTTACAATGTATACACCTACATCACGAACACATCCGGATACAAATTGATTATACGCATCAAGGCTTTTTAAAAATCTTAGTTCCTCCATTGTGTAGGGGCTGTTGGAGTACACCAAATAATTAACAATGTCATAATACGACACATCCGCCCACTTCGACACGTTACCAGTCCAGGCTGATTTTTTGATTGTATAAGGATGAATTTTGCGTATCATTTTAAGCTTATCTTCATATCTTTGACTACTTACTTTGTCTAATTTACTCCTGTAATCAAACAAAGGTTTTGAAGACATTTCTGAATGAATGCGAAAAAAATTCTAGACCAAAAATACATGTAGTTCATTTGAGCACTTCCAACATGGCGGCAGTAAACAAAAGAATTCACGTGTTCGAAGACCATCTACTAATTTAGCACCAGCCCATCAAAGAGAGAATTCAGCACCATGGATAGTGACCTGTGTTACTGTGACATTAGGTCCCTTCATTGGCTCTCTATATATATATTTTAGAAATAACTAAATGTCTCTTTTGTAGAAATTTCCAGCCAGAGACTTGGTTCCTATATGAAGAGGATATTTTATTTTTACTCAGACTAAGAACCTACTGATACTGTAATCAACTCTCCATGCGATCTCCCCTTTACAGCTGGATCAGGGCACACACACATCAACAAGTGTCAATGCAACAAATACAGCTGAACAATTTCTCACAGCTTCAGAAAAAGTCAGATTACTGTGTAATTCAAGACTTCTGCTAGAACATTTTGTGAACTTTAGCCTAATTTCAAACTGTATGGTACCTGGGTCTATTAAAACAAGGTGATGTTGCCTGGCCCACCAACCAGAGCTGGGGAGGAAAGGGAGGAATAGTAGTCAAAGCAAAAAATGTATTTATTTAACAAATGAAGTTAACTAAGATGCCAGTTCCTCCTGAGGAAAAACTTAAGACACCCTCAAATTCATCGGCATTTAAATTTCTTAAAATTATACAGTGGAACCTTAGGTCCAGAACTCTGTTCGTGAACGTAATTTCCCCATAGGATTGCATGTAAATACAATTAATCCATTCCTGACTGTATGAACTGTACGTAATTTTTTTAAAAGATTCTTAAGCATAAAAATAGTTAATTAAACCATAGAATGTACATTGTAATAGATATAATAGATATGTCATGATCCGCTCCATCCGATCCTCCCGTGTGCCACGCCCACCTCATTTCCTCGTGTGATACCCTGATTGTGATCACCTGTGTCCTGTTAATCCCTGACTAGTCTGTGTATTTAGTCCGCGTCTTTCCCCAGTATGACAGATCAGTCATTGTTGTTGTTATGGTTGTTCGTGCCTGTCTCGGCTCAATAAACCTCGATTCCCTGTACGTCCGGCTCTGCTCGCCTCCTTGCCCGCTCGCCTGCCCACCTACCATGACAGAATGACTGATCTCCTGAAGAATGCTGCGCAGCAGGAGGACGATCCTTGGCTCCTCTTGCTGCATGAGGTGGCGTATTTGCGCGAGCAGCCTAAGATCTGGAAGGATCCAGGCTTGCTCGCCCTAACCGAGCGGAGCTGGGAGCTCCTGCAGGGGGTAACCCCGAAGACAGAGGAAGGTAACATGGCGGAAGTACGCTCCCTTCTGCGAGAGCTCGCCCGCAAGGTGAGAGAGAGGAAGCCCCAGCCGCTCGCCTGCACAGAGGCTACCTCGCCTCCCGTGACAGGGACCGGGCGGCGGAGAAAGAAGCGGCGCCGCGGGAAGGGAGATGACAATGCTATCTAAAGATTGTAAAAGTCTTTGCGTGTCAGGCAAAGGTGAGATTTATTGTACCTTGATACCTTGTATGTTGCTTTGGATAAGTCTGCTAAATGCCTTAAATATAAATGTAAATACTGTAGAGTGTAAAGCCCTGTAGCAGAAAAGATTTGGGGTCAGTAATCCAGGAGACACGGAGGTGTCAATATCCATTGTCGTCCCAACATCATTGACTGAATGGCATTAAAACAGCACTGGAGAGTTCAAAGACTGCAATTCTCATAGTCTAACAGCACCACCAACATTCAGATGTAAATGAGCTTGCTGCAGCAGGTGAGGATCATGAACTCCTAATCACCTACAAATTCTTTAATCAATCAACAGCTATCAACAATCAATGGATGGACAGACAGTTGATACAGGGACAATGATCACAACACACATCAGAACGGCCTTCCCAAAACCAAACTGAACCCTATTGAAAATTTGCGGACTATTAAAATAAAGCACTTTAAAACAAACTAATATACTGTAGGACCAAAGTGCTGTACAAAGGATAAATAAGAATAGACAATAAACAAACCAAGAAACCTTAATAAAATAAAATAAAAAAGTAAATAAAATAAATTAAAACAGAAATGAGCTAAAACCAACATCTCACAAGGTGTCAAAAGCCAGGATGAAGAGAAAGATTTTTAGTCGGGATTTAAAAACGAGCAGAGAAGAGGCCTGTCTAATCTCTAATGGCAGGCAGAGAAGAGGCCTGTCTAATTTCTAATGGCAAATCGTTCCAGAGTTTGGGAGCAGCTACAGCAAAAGCAGTGTCTCCCCTAAGTTTACGCTTTGTCCTGGGTACATTCAGGAGCAGATGATCAGCTGACCTGAGAGAGCAGGTTGATGTATAAGGCTGTAGCAGCTACAGTAAGACAGATAGGCTGGAGCAAGGCCATGGAGGACTGTTGTAAAGAAAGCGCCATCTAATTGTATCGCCCTGCAAGTGAATGAATGGGCGGGTTTAGAGTGAAATATAGGCCCACCCCTAGAAGAAGGGGCGCTCTCCCTTTCGGCTGATGCTTGAATGGGACTTGGCTGGGATTTGGCTGCCAGCCAGACTAGAGGGGAAATTTTAAGTGGCTGAAACCGATGTAGGTAGGTTGCTGAAAATATGTCAGTATTGTACACAGATAAGGCTTGTAACCTCATTACTTTGTGATGTAGTCAGTGTTACTGCCAAGGAAATTGTAACCATTTTTATTCACACATATAAAGTAACTTCCATACATTAGAGTACATGAAAAGAAAATGTATACAGTATTCTGTACATGTACAAAATATAAACACAAACAAAAAACAAGAAAAATTATATCTAGCCTACAGTGCTGTAAATAATGTGTCACAAGTACAGTAACACTTTCACTGGTCACTGTCGTCACGATCCCTCTTCTGGCCACCATCCTCATCCTCCTGACCGTCCACACGCTGCTCTCTGTTTGGCCAGAGATTTTCATCCACATTGCAGCAGATATTTTCCCTTGCGATGCAGCGAGGGAAGAAACGGCACAAATTTCTGAACCATCCCCTACACTGATCCCTATGATGTCCTTGCACGCAGCATCCATTGCATGGAGCAGGAACCT
>JAODKE010000037.1:344701-366495 GCA_026779605.1 Mormyrus hasselquistii
ATGAATGTCCGTTATGGAGGGAAGAGAGACGCCGATGATCTTCTCAGCCGTTCTCACTATCCGTTGTAGGGTCTTGCAGTCTGTTACAGTGCAATTACCATACCGGACAGTGTTACAGTTGCTCAGGATGCTCTCGATCGTCCCTCTGTAAAAGGTTGTGAGGATGGGTGGTGGGAGATGGGCTTTCCTCAGCCTCCGCAGAAAGTAGAGACGCTAATATTTCATAAAAGTAGTTATTATTACCAAAGAAGGAAGGTAACACCAGTGACAAATAAACTGTTCATGAAATCTTTAAATAAATGCACAGCATTAAGCATTAAGGTGTACCTTATGTGTATCCTTATAGCCAATTAGTAAAGTAATAATGTGGCATAAGTTTAAATACTAGAAAAAGAAATACATTTTCAGGTATTCTGACATGTCAAAAAAGTGGACGTTTCTGTAGAATGACCCATATATCTGTTTTTATATTGGGTTTATAGTAGATTTGAATTTGAAGCCCCGCCCCCCTGGTGCGTCGGTGCTGGTCCTTGGTTCCGCCTCTGGCTCTGTGTCAGCCGCCTCCGGGCCCCTCTGCTTCGGCGGGGTGTTGGACTGCGCCTTCTCCAGCTCCAGCAGCCCCGTCGCCTGCCGCGGCTTCCCCCTCCTGCCTGCCTTCGCTGGTGTTCCCGCCTGCTTCCTCCGTGTCCCCTCCGTCACTCCCTCGTCCCGTTCCCTTGACCCCTGTGTGGCTCCCTCCTGCTCCCTTCTCGCTCTCGCCTGCGGCCCCTCTGGCTGCCACCCGTCGCCTGCCTGGGCTCCTTCGGGCTCCCCTTTGTTCCCCGTCAGTACCGGTCTGTTCTCCCCTGTTTGCTCCTCCTCCCTTTGTCCCTCCTTTCTTTACTCCTCCTCCTCCTGTGGGTCCTGCATTCACTCCTGGCCCTTTTGTTCCACCTGCCTGTGTTTCCCCGGTGTCTCCCTTCTTGGTTTGTCTGTCCGCGTTCCCTGTCCTTTGTCAGATCCTGTCGTTGCTTTTGCCCTTGTGCCTGTTTTGTGTTTCTGTCCTGTTTCCTGTTCCCCGTTAATGGTTTTGGTTTTGTTTTCCAGGTCCTGTTTCCTCGTCTTGTCCGTCACCTCCCCTTGGGCACGCCCAGCGTGCGTGCCTTTGGGGAGGGGTTCTGTCACGCCCAACTCCATCCAATCCTCCTGTGTGCCACGCCCACCATGTTACCTCGTGTTTATGCCTAATTGTTCCCACCTGTTGCTCGTTGAGTCCAGCTTGTCTTGTGTATTTAGTCCGCGTCTGGGTTAGTTTCCCCCAGATCTGTCATCGTCAAAGAGTGGTGTGAGTACTCATCCTGTCTGTGTGACCTGTCTGTTCTCTCTAATAAACCCCGTTCACCCGTCAATCCGGCTGCTCTTGCCTCCCTTGCCTGCTCGCTGCTTGCACCGTGACAGTATGGATGTCACACCAAGGCAAGAAGGGAGACCGAGATCCAAAACTGCAGGGGCAAAGAGGTTTTAATGGGTTCAGCAGATATACTAGGTAGGCGGGTGGAGGCGCTGCGGAGTGATGGAGCGAGGTCTCCTTGGTCCAAGCGCTGATCGGGGGCGTTGCTGTTGAGGGCAAAACCCCTGAAGAAGGGAGCCGAAGTCGAGGTACCGAAGGGGCGTGCGGAAGTCGTGATCTTTGTCCAGAAGGAAGGGTCTTTACCAGGTGAGTCTGTCCAACGGGAAGACACGGGACCGGGGCATGAAAGGAGAGGGGAACAGGAGTTGCTGGGCTCAGCAGGGTAGGCAGGTCAAGGTAAACAGGTACTGAAGGTATATACGGTGAATGGACAAGGCAAGGGAAAGTGGGTAGACAAAAGACAAGAAAAACGCTTGGTATGGCAATGGAACATTGGCTCAATACTTTGCGAGGTGGTTCTGTGTTTGCGCCACTTATAAGGGAGGTTGATTGTCCGGAGCCGGGTTGCACCTGTCGTTTCCCACCTCTGTGGGCATGACAGTACCCCCCTCCTGACAGCCGCCTCCGGGAGGCCCACAAAGTTTGTGAGGTCGACCCCTGAGATGGGGGGCCGGTGTCTCTGGATGAGCCTGGTGGAATGCAGTCTTCATCGCTGGGTTGGTCACGTTGGAGGCTTGTACCCAGCTTCGCTCGTCCGGGTTATCCCCTTCCCAGTCAACCAGGTACTGGAGCTTCCTGAGAATCCAGGAGGGTCCGAATCCGGGCGGAAGGTCCCTCATCCTCCACGGGCAGCAGGTCCTCTGCTGGGAGGTCGACTGCTGGTTGCAGCGGGCTATATTTAACAGGCTTGAGGAGCGAGATGTGAAAAGTGGGACAAATTCTGTACACACGTGGAAGCTGTAACTTTACCGTGACCGGTCCAACTCGTTTCAAGATACGGAAAGGCCCGATATACCGAGCCGTGAGTTTCTTCCATCCTGGAATGCGTAGGTTTTTAGTGGAAAGCCACACTTGTTGCCCCGCCCTGTAGGGGAACCCAGGTTGGCAGTGACGATCAGTTTGAGCCTTATGCCGATCCGCTTGACTGCGGAGAGCGGTCTGAATCCGGCAGGATACCATGCTTCCACTCCGGGTACGATTCCAGGTGGAAAGTCCCAGGGAAACAAGGGCGGCTGGAACCCTAGTACACATTGATTGAAGGGAGTTTAACTTAAGACATACACTAAGTGCCTTTTTCTGTTACCTAAATTGGTAACTATCGCTTTTAGCCAGGAGCAGATATCATCAGGTGGTGTCCAACTTTCATTGAGTATTTCAGCCCTCAACCACTACACTTTCCTGTTGGTGGGCCGGCTGTGATTGGCCAGATCATTGCCTATCTGCTCCTGGTCTCCAGTTCTCTTCTTCCCTTTTACTCCACAACCAACAGGAGTCTCGCTCAGTCTCCTCCCCCGTGCAGCTTGCTTTTTGCTGCTCTTGCTAAGGCTAAGTGCTGACAGCATCTGCCACACTGACTTGGCCGAGAAACCTCTGCAGCCTACCTCGACTGGGTAAAGCCACACCTTCCAGCCCTTGTCCTTACAAGACCAAGGACTGATACTTGAGGGCCTTCCTCTCATGAGCCTCTTCACAGCCTTCCTCCAATGGCACTGTCAACTCAACCAGAATCATCTTCTGGTCTATAGTTGACCATAGTACAAGGTCTGGCCGGAGTGTTGTGAACATCACTTCTGGGAATTTCAACCGGCTTCCCACGTCAACCGCCATCTCCCAGGAACTAGCTGCAGGCTGGTCTTTGTCTTCTTGCTTGTGGAGGGCTTAGCACCCTCCTTAATAAAAGGGATTGATCTCTTCATGGTGGTGCTAACTGGTCTCTTTTTGCATCTTTCCCGCTCTAATATGTCAGCGAGGGACAAAAGAACCTTATTGTGGCCCCACCTATACCGGCCTTGGGATAGAGCTGTTTTACACCCAGATAGTATATGCGCCAGCATCCCTCTCTGGCCACAGAGTTTGCAGAGCGGATCCTATCTCAACCCCCATGTGTGCAGGTGAGATGGCGTGGGAAGGGTGTCATAAACAGACCGCAAAAGGAAAGAAATGCGATAGGGCTCCAGTCTCCACAGCTCTGTCCATGAGATCTTGCGCTTGGGCAGATCCCATTTTGTCCAGGCGCCCTTGGGAACCTTGTTCTACTGCTCTAGACATCCATCCCTCTTCCTCTCGGGTTCGAACTTTTACCTGGACTATATCTCGCCTGGTTCTTGCGTTAGCCTTCCCCCATTGCTGGAAGTGCGCAGAGCCAAGGCCTTGCCTCTGGGAGCATTGGTTACCAATGATGTCCCGCAGCTTCAAAGAGCTGATTGCTTGCTCCACCACTGTTCTAGCTGCCTATTTGCGCCCCGATCTGGTTTGGACTCCTACTTAGCTCACCAGGTCATCAAAGGAATCGCTAAGGCTTATTTGAACTCTGCATTTAGCCACTTTAAACTCCTCTACAGCCGATGACAGTTGGAGCTGTCGTTGCCCAGACCGAATGTAAAGGCCCACTGAGGAAAAGCTGGGTGGGACTCCAAGCCATCTCCGCAGGTGCTTATTGATTTTTCTCTCAATGCCTTTGGTCATAGAGAACTCATAGATTTTAAAGAGCCACAGCAACCTGGGGAGAAGTCCATGTACAGCCAGGTCTTGAATTTACCAGGTAGTTCAGACCAGTCGTTTTTCTTCAACCATTCCTCACTCTGTTTCACTGCATTGGAGATATTGGTTCTGTTGGTCAGGGATGCATCATACCACTTCCCCGAGCACTTCACTGGGTTGTCCAAGATGGTTGGAATAATCTTTCCTTGAATGCGGAGGCTAAACTTGCTGGTGA
Organism: Mormyrus hasselquistii; assembly: GCA_026779605.1. Taxonomy (NCBI): domain Eukaryota; kingdom Metazoa; phylum Chordata; class Actinopteri; order Osteoglossiformes; family Mormyridae; genus Mormyrus; species Mormyrus hasselquistii. The sequence continues at coordinate 349,027 of JAODKE010000037.1, forward strand.
CCTTGCCTCTCTTGATCACTAGTCCTCTGGATTTTCTGGCCTTGAACAGCATTCTTGCCCAAGTGGCTGCTTTAGACCAAGGTTTCCAACACCCATCTTGCTTGGACATGCGTCACAGTTGTTATTGTGATGTCATCCATGAATCCTCGCAATACTGGTTGGACAACGCCCGGCTCCAGTACAGGGCCACAGGTAACACGCTCAGCTGTGTATATTATCAGGTTCACGCCCATCAAGAACAAGACTGGGGAGATGGTACATCCTGTTGGAATTCCCTTCTGGAGGTCCTGCCATCTAGTTGTAAAAGGAGCTGACGTAAATCTTAGTCTAAACCCTCCTAGATAGCTGGTGATCATGTTCTGCATAGCTACTGGGATGTAATAGTGGTTAAGGCTTTGCTGGATAAGGCTGTGTAGGATTGAGCCGTAGGCGTTTGCATGGTCTAACCAAACCACTTAAGATCACCTTTCCTCCTCTTAGTCTCCTGGATCAACTGGGTGATCATTGAAGTGTGCTCTATACATTCAGAGAATCCTAGAATACCTCCTCCTGTTGATGTAATCATTTTCTCTCATTTTGCAGGTCAGTCTTCTTGCGAGCACAGAGAAAAAGATCCTACATTCCACATTCAGGAAAGATATTGTTCTAAACTGCTCGATCGTAGGATCCTTCTTCTTTAGGAACAAAACAGCCCTCTGCAACTTCCAGCTTGCTGGGATTAAGCCTTTTGCCCAGATCTTCCTCAGGATCTTCCATAGCCTTGTGGAGTTTTGGACATTTTTTGTATACTTGGTATGGTATACCGGTTGGGCCAGGGGCTGCTGATGCTCTGGCTTTCCGGACAATGTCCTGGATTTCCTGCCATGTGGGTTCTCTTATGTGTAGCTCAATCTTCGGCCTTTCCGGTCTGGGAATATTGGGGTTATCTCCTGGCCCCTGATGTCCATTGGGGTCGCTGTGGGAGAACTCTTCTGCTTTGAGCTTTGAGCTGCTTAGCATGCCGGATTTCTGTTGGTCGAGAAATGTTCTCGTAAAGCCGTATGGGTTCTTTACAAATTGTGCCCGTGTTTTCTCCTTCTTCTTCCTCTGCCGCCGAAGGTATTCTGCCCTCCTGAGTTTGCAAAGATCTTCCCTCAGCTTGCCTATGAAGTCCTTGATGTCCTCCTCTCTCGGCTGGAGAGCTGTTTTTAAACTGTTAAGTGTTGATATTTCGACCCTCAGACGCCGGATCTCCCTTTCTCTCTTATTTGGTTCTTGTACTGGTCGGATATGGCTTTTTTCCTCGACAAGGCCAAAACGCTCCTTAGCAAGGTTATATACCATGGTTGCAAATGAGTCGATCTTTTTGTGTACAGGGCCTGCTAATGTTACTCTTAGGATGCCATCCAGGTCATTATCAAACTGCTTCCAAGCGATGGTGTCTGATGATTTTCAGTTTAGTTTCAGTCAGTTTAGTGATTAGATTCACCCGCAAGTTAAGTGAATATTCCACCCAGACCAGGTGTGACGACCAGCTCACAGGATCGGTCCTACTCAGCAGATAAAGAGCCTTGGAAACTTCTTAGTTAGTGCGTTCCGCCAGTCCATTAGCCTGGGGGTGATAAGCCGAAGTCAGATTAAGCAACACCTGTAATTTGGAACAAAATTCCCTAAACACTCGGGATGTGAACTGAGGTCCTCTATCCGAGACAAGATCTTCGGGGATGCCGGTGAAACAGAAGAGTTCATTCACTAAGATCTCTGCGAGTTCCACCGTGGAAAGTAACTTCTGGAGAGCCACCAAACGACACATCTTCGAAAACCGGTCAACTATAGTGAGTATGGTGGTTTTACCAGATGATCGGGGCAGGTCCGTGATGAAGTCCATTGCGACATGTGACCAGGGTCTGGAGGGAACAGATAAGGGCTGACGGAGACCGGCAGGATTCGCTGAAAGAGACTTACATCTGGCGCAGTAAAGACAGCTATCCACAAACGTCTGGACCTGCTGTTTTAGCCGAAACAAAACAGGAGAGAGGCAGAACTGGGTAAGTACTTTCTTCATTTTTGGGGGGATCGAATTGCCGGGACAGGGAGTTCGCTTTCACATTCTTGCTCCTCGGCAAGTAGCTGACCCGAAACGTGAAGCGAGAGAATCACTGTGCCCAGCAAGCCTGACGAGAAGTGAGTTGTTTGGCTGATTGAAGGTACTCTAGATTACGGTGGTCGGTTAATACAACAAAGGGGTAGCGGGCCCCCTCGAGCTAATGGCGCCATTCCTCCAAGGCTAATTTCATGGCGAGCAGCTCTCGGTCACCCACCTCGTAGTTCCGCTTGGCTGAAGTCAACTTCTTCGAGAAGTATGAGCATGGCTGTCGTTGTCCCGTTTCAGGGTCACGCTGTATCACGACGGCCCCCACTCCTGCCTCCGAAGCATCCACCTCCACCTTGAAAGGGAGATCCGGGCAGGGTTGTTTCAACACCGGGGCTGTGCAGAAAACTTACTTCAGTTTGGAAAAGGCGAGTTCGGCTTCAGGGGTCCAGGTGAGCCGAACAGGTTTCCCACAAGTGAGCGAGGTGAGAGGGGCCGCAATTTTGCTGTAATTTCGAATGAATCGGCGATAGAAGTTAGCGAATCCTAGAAAACGCTGCATGTCTTTAAGTGTTTTGGGCAGTGGCCATTCGTGGATGGCCACGATCTTCTGGCTATCCATTGCCACTGCCCTGGGTTGGATAACGTTCCCTATGAACTTAATGGAGTTTTGGTGAAACTCACACTTCTCACTTTTGACATATAATGTGATGTATAATGGTCGTTGTACACCTGACGCACGTGGCGATCCTGCTTTGAGGGGGAGGAAATCAAAATGTCATCAATGTAGATCACCATAAGCTGGTACATGTCATGGAATATACTGTTCATAAAAGACTGAAAGATGGGAGGGCTGTTAGCCAACCCATAGGGCATTACGAGGTACTCATACTGCCCTCTACTGGTGACAAAGGAAGTCTTCCATTCATCCCCCGCTCTGATTCTCACAAAGTTATAGGCACTACGCAGGACCAATTTAGTGAAAATCACCACCTCCCAAAGGTGTTCCAAGGCGGATGGGATTAAGGGCAGCAGTTTTCTCCTTTTGACGGTGATCACGTTCAGGGCCCGATAGTCCACCACCGGGTGTAAACCCCTGTCTTTAAAAAGAAAAAGCCAGCTGTGACGGGTGACGTTGAGGGCTGAATGATCCCCTGTGTCAGCCCCTCTCGGATGTACGTCTCGAGAGATTCCTCTTCCTGTAAGGTACAACCTGCCGCGAGGTAAGGTAGCGCCATCTAGGCAACAATCAGAATCCCGGTGCGGTGGCAGGGTAAACGCCTTTTCCTTACTGAATACGTCTTTGTAATCCTGATATTCAGCCGGGATAACCTCCAAGTTCTCCGGTTCCGGACTTTCCAATCCTGTTGCCTGACACGGGAGAGATAAGCATTGTCGTTGACAGAAATCTGACCAAGCTACGATTTCCCTGGTTCGCCAATCGAGGTGAGGATTATGTCTTCTCAACCACGGAAGTCCTAGTATCAGCTGGTCTTTAGTTTGGGGAAGAACAAACACCTCAATTTCTTCTACACGAAGGACCCCCACCTGCATCACAAAAGGACCGGCATGATGGCAGATCGTTCCCTCATCATTCGTTCCCCAGTCACCCCTTGTACGGAAATAGGGTGAGTTGGTGTCTGTAAGGGCAAACCCATCTGATTAGCCAGGTTGGCATCAATGAAGTGACCCGCCTCTCCACTATCGAATAGGGCTCTTATCTTTCGTCATTTGTCTTCATGTCCCAAAATCACTGGCACCGTGATTTGAGAAATAGAAACGGGAGGCAAGGAAGAGACACCTACCAGAAGAGGAGCATCATCCCAACTGGGTCGAATGGGGCAGGCGGAGATGGTATGCCCGGTTCCACCACAATACAGGCATAGACCCCCTTGAAGGCGTCGTCGTTGCTCTTCGAAGGTAAGGGGCGAGTGCCTAAATTGCATGGGTTCTGGTGCCTCGCTAATCGGGTGGGGGGCTCCCCAGGGGGCTTCGCCGGAGCCATCGGTCTTGGGTGGTATTGTCTAGCTGGACTGCCTGTCGAACCAGGTCATAAAACGATGGAGCCTCCCCCTTGTGGGAGAATTTGTCCTGCAGATCTGGGTTCAATGCTTTCAGGAAGATGGTTTGCGTGACAATGGACATTTCTTTAAAATTATATCTATATATAAAGGTAATATAATTGCATCTTCTATGCAAATCAAGAAATAAATGTATTTATTTAACAAATGGAATAAACAAACACATATATACACATATGCAATATAAATTATGCAATATAAATATGTATATGTGCATATATATGTGTGTATGTTACAGTATGTAACTGTATAAAGTAAATTTGCTGTATACTATAAAATGCTAGTGGAATACTGTAATATGAAGCATTGCAGTAAATATACAGTAATACTGTACAATGCACATTGTTGGATTACATACCTGTTGTCTCTTTGAAACATTTGAATGATTGAGGATACGTTCATTCTCCCAACATTTGTCTACACCCTTCGACCAGCCTTGGCCTGAGACATGGTCCAAAACTGTGGCCTTTACATCATCAGAAAGGTGCCTTTGTTCTTGACCTCTTCTGCCTCTTCCTCTGATTTGCCTCTCTACCCTTCCAACTATGCAGCCTTACTCCTCCTCTTCTTATCAGCTTTTGGCCTGTGATTTCCTTGTGATTCTTCCATGGCCAAATTGTAACACTGTGTTGTGCTCAGTCAATATATGCTTGCAAACTGAAGTTCCTGGGATGGACTTCTGAGCTATTTCAGAGAACTGGTTGATCACTGGTCAATCTAATGTTTAAAACATTCCCCTGTATTGATGAAAATTCAAATTCGACTGAGAAATTCATCAATTAAGGACACATTTATATAAAAAACAAGCAAAATACTGTAATATAGATATTAGATAATATGCTTGACTGATTATGACAGCTGGTTCAACTATTTTGCATATAATAATTTATACAATGAACTAATACCCACACGAAGACTGGACTCCTTTGACACTATGTATTTTCAGAGAATCCTTGGGTACCGCAGGTTTGATTTTGTGGTGAACCAGCAGTTGCTCAGGGAGTCCCGAATGAGAAACATTACCTGCACTGTGAGGGAGCATCAGCTACAGCTGTCCATGTAGCATGATTCCCTGAGGGTGATCCAGTTTGCAGGATCCTCATTGCTGAGAACTCGAGTAGCTGGACCATCCAAGGGGATGCTCACATAACACCTGGCTGCGGCAGTTGGATGGCCATTTCTGGAGGGTAGGACTGGACCGTGTATCTGCCTGGGGGATCGCTGGCTGGGATCCCAAGGAATTTTGTTGTTTGGTGGGTGTGGCAACACGATGCATCAGCACATGCTCCCCAACCTCACCTGACTTGACCCAGAACAGGCTAAGGCATCTACTTGTCTTAAATCGGCCACTACCATACCAGTGCCCAAATGATCTAGCATCTGCAATCTAAACAACAGACCAGTGGCACAGACCCATCATAACAAAGTGCCTCGAAAGACTGATCCTGAAGCACATTAAATCCACCCTCCATCCCACCTTGGACCAGTATCAGTATGCCTTCAAGCAAAACTGTTCCACAAAGGATGCTATTTCTTTAACTCTCCACACAGCACTAACTTATCTTGAACAGTGAGGGAGGTATGTGAGAATGCTGTTTGTAGACTACAGTGCTTGGCCTCAGTAATCCTCTGCATATGTGGATTAAGGACTTTCTAACCAACAGGCTACAGAGAGTTAGACTCAGACACTACCTTTCTCCAAGTCTGATCCCCAGCATTGGTGCGGCTCAAGGTGTGTGCTGAGTCCCCTCCTATATTTCCTCTACACATACAGGTTTTGTCCTGGCTTCTGCCCTTGTGCCTGTTTTGTGTGTCCGTCCTGTTCCCGGTCCCTCATAAATGTTCTTGCTTTTGTTTTCCAGGTCCTGTGTCCCCAGTACCGTTTTTGTCCGTCGCCTCCTCTGAGGTGTGCCCTTCGCTGCGGCTCACTGGTCACCTGCGGGTCCTCCATCTCCTGCTCGTCGGCCGTCTGCGGGTCCCCTGGCTCTGACTCTTCGGTCGCCTACGCCTTGCCCGCTGTGCTTTCAACTGCCACGTATCCTGCTGCCTGTGTCCCCTCCACCTTCCTCGTTCCCTCCTGCTCCCTCCTCGCGCTTGCCGAGTGTCCCTCTGGCTTCAGCGTCGTGGTCACCTGCTGCCCCTGTGGAATCCGTCCCTTACCTGCTGGGGTTCCCTCTGGCCTCCCGCTTCCCCCCGCCCTTTGCCTCCTTGCTCCCTGCCTTTGTGCTCCTTGTGTTTGCCCCCTATCCCTCTTTGCCTTCCGGTCCCTTTTTGCCCCTTGTGTTTGCTCCCCGTTCCTCTGTGCCTCTCGATCCCTTTGTGCCTCCTGTTGGTGTTGCCCCATCGTTGCCCCCCTCCTTGGGTTCTGTGTTTCTGTTTTTGGTGCCCCTGTGTCTGTCTGAGTTGTTCTCCCTGTGCCTGTTCTACGTGTCTGTCTTGTTCCCTTTACCCCACTGATGTGTTGCTTTTGTCTCCGCAGGTGCTGTTGTGTCCCCAGTCCTTGTAGCTTTGCTCTCCTGTCCTGCCCCGCTCATCCGCTCCTCCCATGTGCCACGCCCCCTCATCTAGCCTGTGTGGAATCCCCGTGTTCACCAGCTTTTTGCTGTCAGTAGTTCAGTGTATTTAGTCTGCATTTCAGTTTGTTTCCCCAGTCTGCTCATTAATGTTATGTGTTGTTACGTGGGGATCGTAACAATGTCTTGATGTGTTACCCTGGCTATAAATCCCTTTTTGTGCATATTCACAGCTTCCATCCCCTGCTTCCTGGTAGTACTGTGACACCACTATGCAGAGCCATCTCAACAATGCGAATCGAGCATAAGCTCGTAACAAATGACTGTTCGAGAAGGAGAGTTGTGGGGGACTTCTCCCCCTCTCTTCACTAGATTGATATCAGTTGGGAGTACATAACACTTTACTGTTATGGACAACTAGTGGAAATAAAAATCTATCCTGTCTTGTTTTTACCTGACACATGAATGGATTTCATATGTGAAAGGGGGTCTCCCACTAGGAGATATTGACTTCCCACAACAAACCCACTGGGAGGAGACCCTGGGGAAAACCCAGGACACGCTGGAGGGACTATGGCTCTCGGCTAGCCTGGAAACGAGTCGGGATTCCCACCGGAGGAGCTGGATGAAGTGGCCGGGGAGAGGGAAGTCTGTATTTCCCTGCTGAGACTGCTACCCCCATGACATGACCTTAGATGAAGCAGAAGATAATGTATGGATAGATGGATGTTTTACACCTAGTGACAGTACAGTATTAACCCTTTGAACCCTTTCCATTTTTAAGAATTTTTCTATTGCTTCTGTTTTCTGGGCAATCTGGGCTACTCAGATATGTCATAAATTGACGTGTAAATGCTGACACAGTCTTTATCACACTTCTTATGAGAAAAAATTACTTGCGTCTATGGAAATCTCTCAAGTTTTAGTCTCATCTAATATAAAAATATGCAGGCACTACAAATATAATGTTATGCGTTTTGAGATTAGAGTCTCTATGGTGTGGGAATGCAGAGGTTTCATTGGGGGCCTTTCTATGGCTTAGTATTCTGAAGGAATACATGATTAATGCCAGGCAGAAATGAATATCTTTGATTTTCCATCGATTTGCTAACTTGTTGAAGTAATCTGATAAACAGCAATGCATGGTTTTATATGTTTTTTTTATTATTGCTTTCTACAGTAACATCTAAAAGAAATTGAAATAGAACACCATTGTTTAATTTTTGATCCACTGGTTAAACACAGATGTAACAGATGGTTTTAAAGTCCAATGCTCAATGTTTATTTTTTCAACAATGTACAATATCATTGGTAAAGTGTAATTTCAGAAGGAATCTTTGAGTCTGCATTTTAGCCTCAAACAACAAACCAATGCTGTAGCGTGTGTTTGTGTTTACATGTAGGAGGCGTTCCAGTCACAGTATGGGCACGTTTTATTTAATCTGTTTTGACAGAACTTGACATTAAACATATATATATAATTTTGTGAAAATATCTAGCAATTTTCTTCCTCATAAATAGAATGCTGCATTTTCTTGTTATCTGTGGTAGAACCCTTGCCCATTTTTGAATCTTTGTTATCCCCTTAGGCCTATTTATAGGAGCATTCACCGATTACATTGCGTTGCCATATCCAGGACAAAGCATTGCAGGTTAGGGCCTTGCTCAAGGGCCCAATGCAGTAGAATCACTCCAGGCATTCACAGGATTTGAACCAGCAATCCTCTGATTGCTGGCACAGATCCCTATCCTCAGAACCACAACTTAACCCTGCATTTTCAGGATGGGTCAGCAGCCTAAGGTGCCAGACTAAAGGTTCAACACCTTCCATAGATATGGGTGTTCTGCTGTCCTGCTGTAAGCATATGTTCAAATCTCACTTCTAACACAACTATTTATAGGCTTATAATAAATTTAAAAAAAAATCCCCAGAACAGTTGTGTGTAGATGATTGCAGAAACAAATATGCGCTTTGTTTTCCATATAATGTGAGTATCAATTTTTTATTTGTTATTCGGGGTGCTTTTTCCTGGAAAATGTTTAAAATATATGCTTCATTGCACACAGGATTACTCTGGAATATGTTACCACACAATATTGTGACTTGGATGACCGGATCAAATAAGTTCTCTCAATTGCAAAGACATGAGATTCATGTCTGTTTGTTATACTTATCCAAGTTGCGAGCTTGAGATTAATAGGTGCGAAAATCAACGCAGTTCACTTTTGCAAGGTTCTAAGGTTTAACAAACATGAATATTTAATAAGTTGTGATAAATATTGAGGCATTCTGATGGGTGGTCTTGACTGGTCTTGAAATAAAACCTTGAGTCCTCTATGTCCGACACTGAGTAAAAATTAAATTGATTTAGAGATGAGACGAAAACCGCAAAAAAGTCCTGTCCTACTAAGTAGTACTAATGTGCATACAAAGTTTGGAAAAGATTGGACAAATAATTTTTTATCATGCTGACAAAATTACATATATGAGCAGGCTTTCTCTTTGCTATTGCTCAGCAGTGCCGCTTCAATTTTGGTGCAGTTTGCAAAGGTCATCAAAGAGAAATCAAATACTTTTTGAGTTATCACAACAATAGGATCAAATGTCTAAGCTAGCCTTCTCTTTGTTGGCGCAATCTGTCTCATGATATGATCACGTTCAGTTTTGCACCCCAACAATATGCCTGCAATATTTGAAAAAGATTTATAAATTACTTTTAGAGTTATTGTGTTCATAAGGCCAAGTGTCTTCTACAGCTACAGCATAAAACCCTTTTTGTGTTATCATCTTAATGGTATTAAGTCTCAACTCTGTCCTTTATCTGCTATCAATATGCAGCACTTCTTCAATTTTGGTGCAACCTGGTTCAAAATATAATAATTTCTAGTTTGTCCCCCATACCTCTGCAAAGCCTGAAAAAGATCCATCAGACGGTTTTTGGGTTATCATTTTAACAAGTGAAGCATCTGCAGTGCCAGCAGACTGATCCCAAAACCAGATGTATTCCCTGAAGTCCATTATTGTTTTCTATTATTTACTAATTGGAATCAACCATTCTGGTAACACTGGGATTGCCGCAAAAATAAATATTGAATCTACAGTGCACTGCTGAATACTTCATAATTTTTCTTAGAGTGCTTGGCTCTGCCAGATGTAGGGCCCTCTTTATAGCATATCATCAGTGCTTTATCAGAGTCCATGAGTTCATGGCTCATGCTACCTACTGTGCAAGGCAAGAAATTCAAGCTATAAAACAAAACCAGATTTGACTTGTTCTGACTGTTGATAGAGAGGCCAAAGTTCCTTTAGGAGTAGCACTGTGCCTACTGGTGAACACCCAGGACATCATGATAAAACGCTCTAGGCCATTAATCGTGCTGTATGAACCTCTGATCCATTAGTGATGCTGTGTGAACATCTGATCTGTTAGCTTGCTGTATGAACGACACAGCCATTTCTCATTTGTACGATCTATTGACTGTGAACTTCTGTCAGTTGTGGTCATGGCAGGTAAATACACTCAGTGACAAAATAGAACCCAGACGGAGTTGTGGAATGAAATGAATCCGCACCTGGTGAAATATTATGTAACTATATTGCAAGGATTTTGATATCATGTCAAATGGACAATAGAGTTAGTAGTATGGGCACACTGTAGGTTCCATGTCAGCAGGGTGCCCCCCCCCCACTTGGATACATGCAGTGCGGAAGGATACAGCCATTCTATCCTCTCTTGCAGTAAGCCGGCCTATAGCTGCTGTAACTGGCCCTCGAAGCCCTGCAGATTGGCACTGGGTCTGAGTTGACATCCGAGCTGATCCCACATAAATTTGATTGGGGAAAGATTGAGGGACCTGGCTAGGACCTCAACATGGTGCAGGCAATCCATAGACACACGTGCCATGTGTAGACGGGCGCTGTCATGTTAAAAGGCTTTACCAGGATGCTATCTCTGGAGGGGTAAGACATGCAGATGGAGGATGTCACTGACATAGCTTCAGGGTCCCCCGAATCACTACCAGAGATGACCTGAAGTCATACCCTATGGCTTCCCACATCATGAAGCCAGGAGTAAAGCCAGTTTGTCTCTCCACAACATTACCATGTTTGGTCCTCTCTCCTTGGCATGCACACACAATGGCCATCTTTGGTAATGTAGAACAAAGATTCATCAACATGGTACAACACCACTCATCAGTCCATGCCTCCTGGTTATGGCACCACTTCAAATGCAGCCGTCTCTGCGCTGGAGTTAATGGCTGCCTATGCATGGGATGGTGAACCCGTAGAACAACTGATGCCAGTCATCAAACCATGGTGCGGGATAACACTGGGTGTTGTACAGAGTCCAATACCTGTGTCTGGATGGCAGGCGCAGATATCACAGGGTTCTGTAATGTTTGGCGCACAATACACCGGTCTATCTTTCGTGACTGGAACCCTCGTGATGTGTGTCGGTGCCCTCATGTGCCCATTGCTTCCAACATTGGGCTACTGTGTCATCTGCATGCCACACATGCTAAGCAATTTCAGGATATGACCACCAACACCGCATGCAAACCCACAATGCGACCCCTATCAAACTCCATCAAGTGCTGGTAATGTTGTCTAATGCGCCTATGAGACTTCCTCTGTGTCTGGTGACTAAACATGCCAGTTCAAATAACATACCCATCGCTGGCCTGCACATGTACAAAATTACACCTAAATCAGACCATTACTTCTGGGTGATAACCTTTTTTGTCACTGAGTATATTTGCATTATTTATGCATATTTTTGTATACTGTTTGTATATTTACTGGCAAAAATTATTGTCCAGTGTTTAAACTTGTAAGATATGAATATACAGTTCTGTATAAAATTGAAAGAACTCTATATTTTTTAAAAATCTGCTTTTTTTAAATTCTGGCCTAATCCTGGTTCTGCTGGCAGAAGGCTACACTTTGAGACAGGCTCAAAGTTTCCAAGACAGCAGGGCACAAGAACAAGGTGAAGCAGAAGACACTTGCAATAACCAAAAACCAGCCGGGTGGAGGGCAGAAACAACTGTCTAATGTCAGAGATGACCATCAACTTATCCAGCAGTGCCTCATAAATCAAAGGATGACCTCAAATGAACTTCAAAAACAATGGGAAACTGGGTGATTTGTGTGAATGGCACTGTTAGGATAATTCACAACAGCCTCATTGAAGCAAGAATGAAGACTCATAAAGCAAGGAAAAAGCCCATCATTAATGAGAAGCAGGGAAGAGCCAGACTGAAGTTTCCAAAAATGTATATTTACTGTACACAGGTACATGCTCATAAATTAAGAAATGTGGGAAACTGAAACTTCCAGAGCTGTATGTCCAAGCCCAAACAGACACAGTGGACCCAATGATCACACACTTTCACACAATACAGACACTGTACAGACACTATGTAAGCACATACAAATAGCTGAATACACACTTTCAGACGATTACTTACATATGACCTCGAACTTGGGGGGTAGAGGATACCTCTATCAAGTGCTGCCACTGAGAGCATATTCATCAGAATCAATGCAATTTAAGCAAAGTGCATGTTAATGCTTAAATAGTGCAACACAGCCAGACATGAAGCAATAGAAAACCTTACAGTAAATGCAGAGAGCAGTGTGACTGTTTGAATGGCATGTAAAATCATGCATCGAAATCTCCAATAGGAAAACCTTCAGCCTGCACTACATCTATCTCTGGAGTTCTTGCATCAGCCAAGGAGTGAGAATACACAGATAAGAAGGTTGTTCATTAACAAGCAGCTGGCCCTTTGCAGCGTTATCAGTGGCTCTCTCAGCATTATTAATGGCAACAAGGTGACCCAAAGCAGTGCAGTCTTCCCAGACATATGAGAGGAAATCAGCCAGCCTGATCTAAAGCAGACACTAGGAGGTAAGTGGGATCCCATTAACCCAGTTTTAGGCACTTTATTCACTAAGGTAATCTTGGTCCTTTGTTCATTGAAAGCACATCTTTAATCTGAGATGCGTTTGATACCATTGCAGTTTATTTAAAACCACTACCTGTTGTCCTTTTAGTCAGGTTAGTTGTTTGTTGGTTGGTTAAATGATAATGCTTAAACATGTTTATTATTATTATTTTGTTCAAAACACAAAAAGCTGGGTTAAATCCACTGAATGAGAAAGAAGTTCATAGACATGAGTGTCTTTTTTCTATTTAGCAGCAAAGAGCTAAAATTGCCATTACTATGACAAATAATGGAATCAGGATGAAATTACAGTTACACAGGACCAAAAGAGACAAATCCACAACAAGGATTTACAGATCAGGCAGAGGGACAGAAGTAGCTGTGCCATGAGTACAGACAGGTACTCAGGTTTAAAGTGAAAGAGAGGGAGAAATGATAATGTGGGTATTTTCATCAGAAATGAGGTAAAAAAAAAAACAGCCAAATGAGTCAAATTGAAGAAGCAACACATGAAAGCATTCGTTAAATGAGCCAGTCAATTCAGCTGTATTCTGAGAACTGCCCTGTTTTCCACACAAAAAGTCAGACAGATACACGAAGAGACTGAGATGGGTAAGCAGAACAGTTATTTAGTTATGCAAAGCATTACTTCTGCTGAATCACTAACTGTGTCAACCTGTGGACAGAATGTTACAGTTTATTCAAGCTGGAGACAAAATGGTATGAAATGTCTAAGATGTCAAAAAGAGAAGCTAGTATTGAAAGGAAGAGAGCTGGGGAGATGGGACCCTCCTATTGTTGTCTTTGATCCTTTCTCTGTCTCTTCAATCTGTACTTCACTTGCACTCTAGAAGTGTCATCTTTCACCAGGAGCAATATTTCTGGTAATGGCTCAGTTATTAACCCAAGAGAGTTAATCATTCATGATAATAATTCAGACAAAGTAATAATAACAGTTCAGTTCAGCAAGACCAACCTGTAGGAAAGGCAAACAGTCTGAAGCTGGTTTATTCTGATTTAATCAAATAACCATTCAAGCTTTTAGCGATCCATACTCTGAGATCCTGTGGCAAAAAGGTGATTGCTTCTCGCTGCTCCGAGCAGATCGCGATCCCACGCTCTGTTTCAAATCCAGAGGAATATGTTTTTATATAAATCAGAAATAGTGCAATGATGTGTCTGTCTTAAAGAAAATGTGTTCCCCTGACTTGGAAAATTTCATCATTAACAGCAAGCCTTTCTGCTCTCCCCATGATTTTGCGTCTATTGTACTGATTGAAGTCTACATCCATCCCATCGCAAATGCACATTCAAAACAACAACAGCTGGCTGATCAAGTTGCTGAGGTTGAGCTGAAACACCCAGATTCTCCAGTAAGTCTCCTGGGAGTCGTCAACCACAATAATCTGAAATGAGGAACTGCAAATGTAAACACTTGATCAGTAGTCCTTCCAGGGAAGGCAAAACTCTAAACCACTGTTATAGCACTATTAAAACCAATATCCATGCCTCACTAGACAACTTGAACCACTCATTCATCCACCTCATACCCTCATACATACGAAAGCTCAAAACTACAAAACCTGAAATGAAACTGGTGAAAACCTGGACCATTGGAAGCATAGACTCCATTGACTGGGACATATTAAACCCTCTGAGGACTTGTGGTAGGGAACACACTTTCACTGACTGGGGCATGATCACACATTTCTTTCATGTCACTATTTCTTGCCTCGTTCCATTGAATATGTAGGAGCTCTCATGTGTATGCATGAGCCTTTCACACTTGGCCACAACACCCCCTTTTATGGTGCTGATGTTGATCTATGTGGATCATGTTTCACTATTGCATTGTTCATCAAATTACTATGCAAATGCGATTTGAATACGTGGTAATGCGGCTATTTAGAATGCAGATAGTGATCTTCAAAGTGAGGGTGGTACTACACGCCTCCGTTGCAGGTAAAACAAAGTAAGGTGACATGGTTTTAGTGAATTTAGTCTAATTTGAAAAACTTTAATACTTCCAACAATAGACATTTGGAAAAGAAGACAGATTACCGATTTAGTCAGGTTTTTTTTTTTCATATTTCTGCAAAAAGATATCAGCGAGTTATGAACTGAAATAGACGAGAAAGATACGTGGCATCGCCGACTATGCCCTCGTCCCCAGAGGGTTAAATCCGCAAACAGCAACCTGGACGATTATGCTGATGCAGTCACCTCTTACATCCGCTTTTGTGAAGAGACTTGTATTCCAACAAAGTCCATAGAGAAATATAACAGCAAACCTTGGTTTACAGCTGAGTTGGAGAGACTACGCTTTGCCAAAGAAGAGGTCCATAAGAGTGGCAACATAGTGGAATACAAAAAGGCCAAGCATGCTCTCAAAAGAGTTGCGAAACACAAATATACGGACAAACAAGTGGAGTATTTTGCTTCTAATGACTGTTCCATATGGAAGGGAATTCACACTGTCACCAACTTCAAACCACAACCACCAATCACTGAGGCAGGCCATTTACTGCCAAATCAGCTAAATTTGAGCGAGATTTGAGAAACAAAGAACTGACACCCCCTCCCCAAAACCTGACCACAGTCATCTTGCAGCACCTTGTTTGCCTCCATTTCCCCCACTGCCAGATCTCTCTTCCAATGTTTCCATGAGCCCACCCATCAAAATCACTGATCAACAAGTGAGATGCATACTCCAGAAACAAAAGTTCAGGAAAGCAGCTGGCCCTGATCAAATCTCACCAACCACACTCAAGCACTGGTCTCCATTTTCGTTGACCACTTGAATTGGAGCCTGAGTCAATGCACAGTACCAGCCTGCTTTAAATCCTTACTCATCATTCCAGTTCCAAAAAAATCTCCTACCTGAATGACTTCATATCAGTAGCCCTAACCTCTGTAGTTATGATCATCCAGCAATTTCTCCAAACCACTAACTGAAACTCTCCAGGACCCTCTACAGTTTGTTTACAGATCAAACAGATCGTTTAATGACACTCAAGCAGCCAGTAAGTATAATGATCTGAAAAAGGTGGTTGAAGAGGTTGCTTGTCCCCTCTTTGGTAAAAACAGAAACTGGGAAGTGTAAACAGAAAAAGGAGATCAGCAAGGCTCCTGCTGTCAGTAACATGGATTCAACCTGTTGTGAAACTGGGAGCCAGCAGGGAAACTGTGTTACTGGAAGCAGGGGTCCAAATTGCACAAACACTTTCATACCATAGAGAACAGATATATGGGAGCTGAACATACCTGGGAGAGGAGAAGAGCTGTTTCTGAAATCACTTCAGACAGAACCAAGAAAGACAGGAACACGTGTTGAATTTTATATTTATAAAGGAGTATACATATTGTGCGAAGTGTGTTACACCTTTAAAGGATTATACATTGGATCTTAAAATGTCAGAACTATTTTTAAGTGTCTAAATATTTATATTCAATTTATTTCTCTTTTGCACTTTGACCAACCTTGTCCATGACTGCAACAGATACAGTAATGGTATAGACAATTTTTTTCTGGGCACGATGTTTTAAATCATGTACAGATTTTAGTTTAATGTTTCCACAAAACACTAAATCAAATGTACAGACAATTTATTTTATTGTGCTCTCCATTTGACATTGTGAGCTCTCAAATTTTTAATTTGATTGAGTTTTAATAAGAAAACACAACCATTAATACAAAAACACAAAAGCAAATATGAAAACATGCCAGCAAATACAAAAACACAACAGCAAATACGAATACATGCTAACAAAAGTGAAAAACCAGCAAATGTGAAAACACCACATCAATAGCAGCAATGAAAACAGAAAGGGTATGTACCTACTGATCATCACGCGCTTGTTACTGATTGGACATGCAACCTGTCAATCAGCTGACAGTCATAATTATACTTAATAGGAAGGTACATCTTTAGGAACTTTTATCATACCCTGTTCATGTGAACACACACTGCTTTGTCTGAATCTTTTCACTGCAACTCTGCATCAACTTATTTTTCTTGTGATCTCAGCATAGCCTAAGTTGTTTTCTGAAATAAAAAAATAACAGTTATGTGGAGAAAACAAAAGTTAATTAAACGCGTAATTAAACAAAGGAACAGCAATTGTCTAGAGTAATAGTAAATTGTGAATTTCCCACTTGTGGGACTAATAAAGGTTCATCTAATCTAATCTAATCTAATCTAATCTAATCTAATCTAATCTAATCTAAAGCAGATTCCACTAAAATGTTCTACACACAAGGGGGAATTCTCCCTTGTTGTGAGATATGATTTCAACATTCAACACTGAGCAAGACCCTTAACCTCCAGCTCCCTGGGTGCCCCAACAGGTGGCAGCCCTTCGCGACAGCTTGCTCTACAAAGAGAAAGTTGAGGGAGGCGTAAAAATGAATTTCCCCACGGGGATCAATAAAGTTGTGATTATCTTATCTTAAAATTAGTGGGTGCATTTAGAGTATGAGGGCCCCAATGCTGGCAGACAGCGTAGTGCCTCATTCCCCTCCCTGCTCCCCCAGGCCCTAATGTAGTATGAACTGTGTATATGACTGAAGTGCAAAAAATGGGCAAGCAGTTGAGGCATGGGCACCCCATCTCTGGCAGACGGCAGAACACCACCTGCCTCAACCCACCTCCTCAGCCCTAGTGTCATGTGGTGTCTAATATGCAAGTAATAATTGAGGGGCAGTATTTTGGCGCACCTCCCTACTACCCCACAAAGTCGTAGTGTTGTGTGAAATGTGGTGTTGGGCCCAGGCGTGCAATAAGGGTGTGCCAGGAGTGTTCCCTCCCCCCCCCCCCGGACAGATACCCAACCCCCCCCCCCCGTGGCCTGC
>JAODKE010000037.1:400587-412467 GCA_026779605.1 Mormyrus hasselquistii
GGAGGTTCGAAGACGATCAGATACCGTCGTAGTTCCGACCATAAACGATGCCGACTGGCGATCGGGCGGCGTTATTCTACACAGAACTGGTTTACGCGATCTGGAAATGTTTTTGCTATCTGCCAGTGTATTTGTTCCCAAAACACACATTTCATCACACCAACAAACCAGGACCACGAGATGCTGGTCAGAGGCAGCTGTATTCCACTGGAGATTTTTTAAAATGATTTTTTCTCCTACTCTCACCTACGGAATGACACATCTTATTCTGCTTGCTAATTGATTTGGCTCATTTAACGCCTTCTGTGAGTCATTAGCGGTATAAAAAGGCAGAATGCAGAACAGGCTAGGCTGAGGAGTGTTTCTGTTGTTCTGCTTCTTATGGGTGCTCCCTGAGGGACACGGGAGGACAACAGGACAGACCTCGAGACGAGCTGTCAGGTCGCTCCCCCGCCTTGCAATTGAGGTTCTTCAGCAGCTGCATGGACTTGCCGGCCATGATGATCTGCTTGAGGACCGGCTTGAGGAAGGACACCATAGTGTGCTGGCCTCCGCAGGGGGCCTGGTCGCTGGCTGAGCTGCCGCTGGCTGCATCGCTCAACCTCTCCTCGCTGTCCACTGCCTCCGACACACTGTACAGGGTATATGTGGCGTACCAGAAGTCCCTGTGGTTCACCGGCACGTCCTTGTTCCTGTTCAACAGGAACCCAATAACACACACCACCACCATAAGAACCAACCTCTGATGTTCAGCAGAACATCTGAGAAGGTTTTTATAACTCCACATGATCGTTCTTTGGGAGACACCATACTTTTTCATAGTGTTGAGCACGGCTGAGGAGCCGGTAACAAA
The DNA here is from genome assembly GCA_026779605.1 of Mormyrus hasselquistii. NCBI lineage: Eukaryota > Metazoa > Chordata > Actinopteri > Osteoglossiformes > Mormyridae > Mormyrus > Mormyrus hasselquistii. The sequence goes on from JAODKE010000037.1 coordinate 401,441, forward strand.
CCTCTGAATGATGAACTCCTTGGCAGGATCAAACAGCTGGCCGTGAACTATCCACTCATCCACGATCTCCAGATAGGGCCTGACGGTTTCCACCCACAGGGAGAAGAGCAGAGCCACCTGAGGAAAGGTCGGTGACAGTTATTCCTGACCAGACATGTTTTCACACTTCTGAGAGAAACTGCTAAGCTCTTGATAAAAGAGAAGGGAATAATTATAGTTTATTCACCCCCCCGTTCGCTGACCTCATCTTGCTCTCCATGAGATACACAGACACATATCTAGGTGAGAGCAAGCTAGAGGGTGAGAGCACAGGGTCAGCCTTCAAATCAGAGGCACAGAGGCTTAACCTGGCAAATCACACACTGGCCACCCATCTGAAACTAAAATGCTCAGCGGAATCCTTCAAAGTAAAGTCACAAATATCTCCAGTAGGGCAAACACTTCAACGCCGTGTTTGTAGGCATGACAAAAATGAAAAAAGAACACAGGAGGAGATAGCAGGGCCTAAAAGGAAACCAGTCGCTATCAGTCCGGGAACTTCTCTCTGGTGAACATGTCGAACTCACCGCCTGCTCCGATGCCTCACCCACGCTGTCGTACTCGATGATGGCCTTGTAGAGGGTGTTGAGCAGGTGTGACGCCCTCACCACGGTCGGCGTCCCAGGGGGGACCTCAGCCACTCCTGTGCAGAAGACCTTATGCAAGACCTTGACTTGGGCCAAGTGAGGGGCGAGGCGCTCCAGCACAGCAGATAAAGTCACAGTCTCATCTGTGGAAAGACAACCAACGTGTCGACCGTCAACATCAGGTAAGACATACCTCACCCCATGGACCCCTAGACATCAGCAGTTAATCCGTTTTCGTGCTGGATGATGACGCGAGTGGCTGAAGGGCACTTGCCATTAACAATGATGCCCCTCTCTATGGTTGTCAGCTCCTCCTTGAAGCTGACAAAGTACTTGTAGAGAGCCCATACAAAGGCCTGGTATGTTCTGAATGGGGGCTCGGAGCTTTTCTTGGAGGGGGGGGTGGCGCTCGGGGGGACCGAATCGGAGCTGCGGCCCGTCACCTCATCGATAAACCTCTGCAGCCTGAAGACCGCCTGGCCGTAGGAGGCAATGTGTTCCAACACAGAGCGCAGGCAGTTCTACGACGGCAAGAGAGAAAGATATGCAGACACGTGTCCATAAAGGGAAATGAGGAAGATACACACTCAAATGTGGAACACTGGGACACTTACGAGTCTATTCAAACAGCAGCGTGAGCATAAGGCTTCGGCCATAAATACCAACACTGTAAGGACAGGCTTGGGGACTCACGCTGGTCAGGTGCGTGACCACAACGTCTGTCCGGACCGAGACTTTGCCCTCGTGATGTTGGAAAATGAAAAGCTTCTTACACCCCGACAAAAGCCTGGAAGAAAGGCCGCCATGTTAGTTACAGGCAGCTCCTTCAAACAGCCCTGAGGATGGTTTCACTTCCTTCTCGCAATTCCGAAATGACAGCTTTCTGTGTGTGAAGCACAAAAGAGCATTTATTTCCAAAAAAAACGTAAAATGCTCCAGTTCTTAAATGCGTTATGCCTATGGTCTAATTATTAAACAGATGGAAGAATAGATCTTTTTATGGAAACAACTGTGGGATACAGCAGCCCTATCTGCTGCAAATCTTTCCATCTTACCAGAGGGTCTCTCGTATCACTTGGGTCTCGGTGACAAAGGCCTTCTCTTCGGGGAGATACAATGGATCAGTGTTGTACAAATGCTGGTCCCTGCAGACCAGACAACAGCGACTGAGCCAGAGTTGCAGCTCATGCTCATGACGGCACCAAACGTACAGGGAGTCACCTGGGGCAGCCTCGCCGCAAGCAGCGACTGGATTTAATCGAGACAGGTGACCTAAAATGGCCCTGGAATGCATTCTATAAATAAAACGAAAAAAACGGAGTGCATTTTTTCTTCTTTTAGCAGATGATGATAGTTATTATGACAGCAGGGCCGATCACCATCATCATTACCATAACAGTTCCATACCATTTCCACTGGCGTAGAGGAACTGAGCCATATCGCAAAGAGAGACCAAGTTACAGTGCGGTTCCAGCTCACTTTGGGTCGGCTTGGTTGAGGCATTGCCAGGTTTGGAGGGTGACAGTGACGTAAAACCGAAGGGACGCTAATTTACTCTTTACACGGCATACAACTGATTTTGTAATATTCTAGCACACCCGTGACAATCGGCGTGTTATGTTAGCATCAAACGCTAACGGAATTAGCATTCATTTCATTCCGTTCAGCTTTTTTTTTAAAGTAGGAATTTTCAAATTCCGAGTTATCAGAAATGCAGCAGTACACCACAATGTACCATATTACTAATATTAATTTACAGAACATGCCCTTATTATCCTACAGATAATCCATGCGCAGAACACTAATATCTTCCTGCATTTCAACCAATCAGATGGCGGTGAGGCAACCAGCTCAGTTTGGTCACGCTTTTGGGCCTGCTGGTAAGCACAGTACAGCTCGGGTACGGCTGGGTTCTTGATGGCAGTGGAAAAGCGCCACAAGTGAAACTTCGGTGCACAGACCGACTGCTTTGGCCATACCAGACATTGAGCAAGTTGGAGTGGAGATGCAGGCTGTGGGAAAAGCGGGGGGGCCGAGTCTCCCAGTAAGGTGCCACCACATGTTGTTCCAGCCACGTCCGTGAGTCCGGCTCACCCACTGAAACCAGAACACCCAGCACAGTGGTTAAGGCTGCACCTGTTCTAGAACATTCCATTACACTGAGAGGGGCCCTGTTGGGACCCGTGAGAGGATTTTATTTGTAATTACTCTAGTAAAATATCCATCTGTATAAAATGCTAAAACTGTCACTCACTTTTAATTTAGAGAGACACACTCTCACCTCTCCAGGTCATCCGTACGGCCTTCTTGGAGTGTTCAGGGTCCTCCTGAGGGGTCCTGTCCACCTGAATGCCCGAATCTTCTCTGCTCAGTGGCTGCTGGCTGTCATCTTCCTCGCTCTCTTCCTCAGACCACTCCTGTGAAGCACAAGTTAAGTGCATGGGGTGACCTCACCCCATTTCCCAGGACAACAATCTTTACTACAGTAACCTGCACACTGAACTGGCAGCTATAATTGGGATAAACATCCACTAAGCGCGCCTCAGTACATCACCAAAACATAACAGCCACAGGCTCGTTCTGAACCAGAGTTCAGATCCTCAAGACCAATTTAATCTTAAAATTAATCTGTTAACCCCTAATGGAATGATCAACACTGTCACATGACAGAGCTGCCTGCCGCAACTCCTTTAGGGATAATCTCACAGATACTACTGTGAAAAAAGCTAATGTGCTTCAGGTCCTCCAAAAGCCATTAGTGGACTTAAAATGCTCAAAGTGCACGAAAATGGGAATCCCATAAAAATCACTCACAGGAGTGTCAGGATAGGGACCAGCGTCAAAGTCTTCTCCTTCCAACAAATATGTACCCCAATCAAAGGTGTCTTCTTTTTCTGCACAGATGGGGAAAACCAGAAGGGTCATGTGGTGTCAACACACCTGAAAGCGACAACCAACAATCAGGGAGCTCACCAGCCTCTTTCACGCGGGGGGTCTCGGTGTAGTGCGCGTTGGACGGGGAATCGGACAGGGAAAGCAGCAGAGAGAGAACGCCATGATGGACATCAGTCTGCAGAGAGACAAGGGCAGGCAGCATGCCATTATGCATGACATCACATAGCATGCCACTATGCATGACATCACATTACATTTATTTATTTAGCAGACGCTTTTGTCCAAAGTGAAGTACAAGGATCAGAGAGCAGGGTCAGACAATGTCAGAGGAGCAATTAGCGTTAAGTTCCTTCCTCAAGGACCCAATGGCAAAATCATTCTGCCAGCAATGAGATTTGAATCAAGGATCTTCTGAACAGAGACTTAACCTGGAGAGGCACACACCGCCCATGCAGAACAGTTCTGGCATACCTTTGTCCCCTCTGTATTGGGCAATGGTGAGTTCAGGAACTCCTCTGTCAGTCGGATCCAGCTCTCAGCTTTCCTCAGGTCCGAGTTGACCATGAGCTTTTCATAGATCCTTTTAGGGAACATGGAGGGCAAAAGTGATGATCTGCCCAACAAACAAACATCCACAGATGCACTGCAGATGTTACCAGGGAAAACTGTATAATGAATCAACACTAGACACAATAAACTCACCCGCTTATAGTGCGCTGGACATTGTGTTTGTTGACATCAAGAAAGCGATGGAACCTGATCGGTGAAATGTGTCCATTTAAAATTCATACCACAAAAAAAGGCTAATAGTGCATTGACGATAAAAACTAATTATTTATAGGAATTAAGTAAATTATTTATGCTGCTGCTTTGCACAACACTTTTATCCAGACCAAAAACGCAAAGCTCAGTTTCCACCCATTTGTTGGCCTACAGCTTTTTCCCAGCCTCATTACCTAATTTCTCAGAGGTTCAACAAAAGGGTCCCTCCAGGGAAGACCAGGCTTCCACTCTTTGATCATTACACCGCCCATAGCACTGTGTGTGGCGCCCTGGAGACATCACCCGAATATTTCTCCCTGTGATCTCTCTCTGGACCGCGCACACCATCATCCACAGCATCATTTCCAGCAGTCACCTGTTGCCTGCGAGCTTGCAGAATTAAGGCAGCCTGGATCTCACCTGAAATTGGACCAGACAAATTTAAGCGCAGCTTGAAAATTCGGCTCCTCTTCGTCCTGAATCCCACTGATGTGCTTTATCAGCTTTTTTGCCTCCACGTCCATTTCCTTTTCAAATTTCGTCCAGTGTGCCATCTTGGCGTTTGAATGGAACGGCTAGCCGGACAGCCAGCCAGTGTTCAGTGCCTTATAGCTATCTCGCTCTGACCACTAAACATATAAGAAAGCTTCAGTGTTCAATGTATTAGATCTGAAGCGTTTGCCACAGGCATGAATAAAGTGATGTTTAAGTAAATTAAATAAATTTGGGCAGTAGGCGACTGGCTACCCAGCTAGCTCATTATGCTAAAAACAACAACAGTACAGAAAGTAAACGGGCTGCTCGAAAAGGCGTATACCCATCTCTGCACGTACGACCTTCACGCTGCAAAATGGCCTAAAAGAATAACATCATATACCGGCACATTTACACTATTTTGTCTTGTATTTTCTTAAATTGACGGCTACACTAAGCCTTTTTTCCGCTCCCTCCAGTGACAGCTCAGTGGCCAACAAAAACGTTGCCCGGCGATCCTTGAACCATTTTGTTTGGGATTTCCCTCCCGATTTGACGGAGACGCGTAGCCCGGTGGCCAACAGAAATATTACCCTCAGTGTCTTGCAGCTCGAACAATCAAGATCTTTCGCATGTATTAATTTAGACATATTTTCCGACCTAAACTATATAACGTATTTTACATTTTTATGTATCTAGTTTTGTGTATGAGTGAAGTAAAAATATCCGGAAAACTGCCACTTATTCTTGCAATTTCAACAGTATGAGTAATTTAAATTTGTTAAGGTTGTTTTAAATATTAAATGAATGTCGATCGATGTAAAGTGCGTAATTGCTGTATTTCACTTGCAAACTCGCAATGTTTTTACGATGATCCCTTAATAAGTATATTTATATTGGGGGACTCTGCTAATTAACTAATTTCTCATTTAACTATAAAAAAGTTCAAAGACCCTCTAACGGTAACGTTTTACGACCTTTGGGTCGACATAAATGTTAACCTAACCCAACGGGATGACTGTAAATATTCAGTCTGCATGTCCGCCCCTCGAAAGGATGCTTAGACCATGGATTCTGCATTGCTGGGCGATTGTTAAAATCTGCAAATTTTCAGTCTGTTTTGATCTTAATTTACTGTAGTGGGTGGTTGACACGAGGCTGATTTAAAAATCAGATGGAAGCTATATGGTGTGAACCTGGCTTCACATTCACACAACATAACATGACTTTGTTTCCATCTGATTTGTGTACGGAGAAGTCGATATTTGCCTAGCCCAGAGAGGTTTAGGGTATAACAATGGGCAAGAAAACCTGACTTCTCCTTCACACTTTTGTGCACTATAGTATGACATGCCTTGTTTCCATCAGATTTTTAAAGTAAAAAAAATAAAGTTTTAGCAATGTAATTTTTTCAATATAGTTGGATACCTGATGTGTGCTGAGAAGTTGATATTTACCTGGCTCAGAGAGGTTTAAGGTATTAAAATGGGCATGGAAATCTGGCTTCTCATTCACACCTTTGTGCACTATAGTATGACATGCCTTGTTTCCATCTGATTTTTAAAGTATTAAATCAGTCTAGGCCAGGTCGATATCACATTTTCCATATAGTTGGATACCAGGTGTGTACTGAGAGGTTGATATTTGCCCGGCCAAGAGAGGTTTAGTCCTCCAAAATAAATGAAAACCTGGTAGCTGATTTAAACTAAGGTGTACAATAACTGATTTTTTCGGTGTTGAATCAGTCTGGGTCAACACAATTTCACTGTTCTATATAGTAAGATACCTACTTTGTATGTGACGTTTTATTCAGGTGTCATATTCCAAGAGAGATTTATTGTCAATAATAAACACCGGTATACAGCTTTATGAAATGTCGTTTCACGCCGGCCTCACATGGTACATTTATATAGAATATCTAATGAAATAAATAAATAAATAAATACAACTATAAATAAAAATGTTTCATGAAAATCATTTTCATTACATGCGTAACTTCCATCGTTTAAACGTCTCAATGGTAAATGGTGCAGCGGCAAGTACGCGTTGTTCCTGTACGTGTACGTGTAATACTTGCACGGTAAAATATTATGCACTATATATATATATATATATATATATATATATATATATACTTCACATCACGCTTCCAAGTCATTTACTGTTAAGAATCCAAACATCCAAGTTCACATTACGCGCTGCCGGTTCGAGAAAAGTCATCTGTTTTGCCTAACGAAACATGATGCAAATCTTTATTACTGCTAGCGATAAGGCAGCCTTGTTCCATAGCACACGGACTCGTTGTGTTGTAATATGTATCTTAAACGTGTGCGGGAACTCTTCCGACGAGCCGCCCGAGTTTTTACTTTATTTTCCACAATTTAAATGATATTCGCCGGCAAAACGCAAAAATACAATTTTTACAACGACAGAGAGATGTACGAGTGACCGATGAGTTGATGAGTATTACATTAGCCTATATTACAGTGCAAAGGGAAAAATTATAAATACACATAAACGGCTATTGTTAACATTTTCTAATAGAAGATACAAGATGTGTGACAGATTGTTATACGGCACTACAAATACATAAACACGATAGCCTACTAAATAGTTTTAAAATATCTAAAAAATGTCTAAAAATGGACTTTCTCGTGCAATAATTATAGTATTATAAATTTATATCATAGAACAGGATGTGAAATACTACTTTCCAAAGAAAATGATAATGGTATCCTGATGTTACTTTCGATTTAGTCACTTGATTTTTTTACGATTATGATGATATGATTGTAACAAAAGGCGTATAATAAATTGGCCCGGTCGACGTTTTTTCAGCCTCTCAGTACGAATCTTAAAATGTTAAGCATCTAAATTTACTGCACATCAAGCTCTTATTTAGCGATTTTGCCTGGGCGTGTCTGACGCCGACTGACGCCACTCTTTCACCCTTGGCTTTAACTTGCCGAGCGCTTTGCCCTGCCTTCTTACAGGGGCGCTGTGTCAGTAAGGAAAGAGCTACCCGGGCGCCCGCTGGCTGAGGAAATGAAGAGGCGACTTCAGAAGAAATACATGATTCTGATTCTCGTATATTCTATTTTATTACTTTTGATTCCGTACATGATGGACTACGGGGGCAAAACAAGCGAGATAAAGCATGGACTGCAGCAGCAGAAATGTCCCGATTTGGACAGCACGCTGGCACTGTGGAATAACGGGTACAAGACGGGCAACGGCACCGCAACGGTGGAGGATGATGTTATTAGGAATCACTCGAAAATACACATATATCTACACGCAACCTGGAGGACGGGCTCTTCCTTCTTGGGGGAGTTATTTAATCAGCACCCAGAAGTGTTTTATTTGTACGAACCTATGTGGAGTATGTGGCAGGCACTTTATCCGGGCGACGCGGCCAGTCTACAAGGGGCAGTCCGCGATATGATGAACTCGCTTTTCCGCTGTGATTTCTCCGTGCTGAAACTTTATGCGGGAACAAAGAACATCAGCACCTCGTACATCTTCGGGTGGAAAACCAACAAGGTGATCTGCTCGGAGCCGCTGTGCAGCGCCTACAAGAAGCACGAAATCGGGCTGGTGAGGGGAGACATTTGCGAGAAGTGCAAACCGATGGACATCACGTATCTGGAGAAGGAGTGCAAGAAGTATCCTGTGGTTGTTATCAAAGATGTTCGTGTCTTAGACCTAGGGGTGCTCATACCGCTAATGAGGGACCCAAGTCTAAACCTCCAGATTATTCAGCTGTTCAGGGACCCGCGGGCTGTGCATAATTCTAGGTTGAAATCTAAACTGGCACTGGTGAAGGAGAGCATTCAAGTGCTGAGAAGTAAGAAGCAATCGGACAAATACAAGCGCCTCCTCATGCCGAGCAGCAGAGCGAACCGCGCAGAGAACTATGTGGCGAACGCCATGGAGCTGATCTGCGATAACTGGCTGAATGACATGCTGCTGCTCATGAGTGCGCCTCGGTGGGTCAAGAAGAACTACATGCAGATACGCTACGAGGACCTAGTGCTCCGGCCCGTTCAGGAACTGGAGAAGCTCTACCGCTTCTCCAACCTCACGTCCTCCCCCGCGATTGACAAGTTTGTTCTGAACATGACGCATGGCGATGGCTACTCTTCGGACAAGCCTTTCCTTATATCGTCAAGGGACGCCAAAGAAGCCATATTCGCCTGGAGGGAGAGGCTGAACGTCCAACAGGTCAACCAGGTCGAGGCGTATTGCAGTGAGGTTATGCGCAGACTGGGCTATCAGAAAAGACAAGTGGATAAAACGTAGAACTTCGAGAGGACGGGAATCAAGGTAAACACACGGAAATAACTTGTTACGACGTGTTGGGCAGGGCAGACCCAGTAAATAATGGGTTCTTTCAACCTCCGACGCTAGGTCATTATTCACAGACATGTATATTTCATTTGTCTGCTATCTGTTTCATGGCAGCGAAGACTTTAAAATATTCATAGTCACTGATTTATAACAAACATTGTTCCGTCCTACTTTGTCGAAGTATCCTACCTTACTTTATTTCGACAGATATATCTGTCGATTGGTGCTACCTTATCGAAACATCCTACCTTTATTATGCATATGGATAGATCATCTCGATGGGGTAAATAACACTAACTAAACATCCTACCTTTATTATACATATGGGCAGATCATCTAAATGGGGTAAATAACACTAACTAAACATCCTCCCTTTATTATACACATGGGTAGATCATCTCGATGGGGTAAATAACACTAACTAAATATCCTACCTTCATAATGCATATGGGTAGATCAGTAACACATTTCCAAGGACTGAATTATACTGCAAAGCTGACACATTATATACAGTATAACAAAATAAACAACTATATTACATACAACTTTATAAAGTATGTGTAATATTTTCTATTGAACATATTAAGTGAAACTTTTAAGGTCCATAAAGCACCTTAATTTTAGGGCATTTCAAATAAAACAATGGCATATCATAGGAAGAATAGAAAGGCTTTAATTTACATACATTAATGAAAATAAAACACTCCAACAACAAAGATCAAAGAACAATACTTATTTATCTATACATTTTTTACAAACATGCTGTTGCAGTTTTTTCATTGTATTTTGCACATTCAAAATGTGCCCAGCGACTGCACATATCACACTGTACCTGAAAAATAAAACATAACGATTAGTCTGAACATGGAAACAGTAATAATAGTGACTGATTGAGTGAATTAACTATTTGGTCTGATGCAGCCAAGCATCTTCAGTTCACCTAACATCCAAGTCTTTAGGCTGTGGGAGAAAACTGAAATACCAGGATGTAACCAATAATCATGGAAATGTCATGGGCATGTTAAGCAATGCCTCTGTGAACTAGCACAACAAATAACTGCAAATAAGTCAATTATTTCATCATTTATCATCTACTTCTAATTTCTATGATGTCGCATCAAATCTTCATTATTCATAATATATAATAATATAAATTTAAGTAAACACTCACCGGCAGCTGGAACCTCTGAGGGGGACACTGCTTCTCTCCCATACATAAGCAGAAATGGGGAGTGCTTTGTCGTAGTGTGAATTTTGGACCTCAGTGAAAAAAGTGTGGCGTCCAGAAACAAGTCCCAGTTGTTCTGCTGGTCGTTGACTAATTTCCTTAGGGCTCTAAAATGCAAGCATGATTACAAAAAAAAATGTAATATTGTAAATAAATGTTCCCTGCAGATAATACTTACCGTTTAATGTTGTCATTGGTTTTCTCATCCAGACCGTTTGTCTGGGGATGATAGGCTGCAGTCACACCCCTCTCAACCCCGAGCACCTGACACAGTACAAAAGTGTCAATGAGGGTCCCAAAGTAAATTGTGAGATTTTTTTGTCTACTATTACACATTTATAATAATAATAATAATAATGGAACTGTATTGATCCCCGTGGGGAAATTATTTTTACGCCTCCCTCAACTTGCTCTTTTTTTTGTAGAGCAAGCTGTCCACGAAGGGCAGCCACCTGTTGGGGTGCCCAGGGAGCTGGGGGTTAAGGGCCTTGCTCAAGGGCCCGCAGACATGCTGAGGCTGGGTTTGAACCTGTGATGCCCCCTTTATTTACCTTAATACACTGGAGTGGCTGAACAACAGTCAAAGGTTTGCCAACCTTTTGGCATTTGTCACACTCCAAAACCTTTAACATGAAAATAATCAAAGTAAAAATCATACACAATATTTTAGTTATTTAAAATAAATATTACTT
>JAODKE010000037.1:444640-479515 GCA_026779605.1 Mormyrus hasselquistii
CAGCAAAAAGTTTGCTGGGTTTGGAACATAGTGTCCCCAACGCGCAATTATGCCTGATTTTACTAGGTCAAATATACGTGCATAACACAAATTTAAAGGATTGTGTCAGCTTCAAACCTAGTTAGGTACAATCTACTAAGGCTCCTTGAATAGCAAACAGTGCCATTTATATCAAATAAGCGTCAGCAAAAAGTTTACTGGGTTTGGAACATAGTGTCCCCAACACGCAATTATGCCTGATTTTACTAGGTCAAATATACGTGCATAACACAAATTTAAAGGATTGTGTTAGCTTCAAACCTAGTTAGGTACAATCTACTAAGGCTCCTTGAATAGCAAACAGTGCCATTTATATCAAATAAGCGTCAGCAAAAAGTTTACTGGGTTTGGAACATAGTGTCCCCAACACGCAATTATGCCTGATTTTACTAGGTCATATGCACATGCATAAAACACAAATAAATGATTGTGTCAGCTTCAAACCTAGATAGATACAATCTACTAAGGCTTCTTGAATAGAAACAAGTAAAGTAGTGCTCCATGCTACTCCAGTCTGTGTTTTTTTTAAATCGTGCACAACTTAAATTTAGTCTAATTACGTCCATGCCACCATGCGAATTTAGATATAATGAAATGTATGTGTAAGAAAGTCATTCTTCCTGATTTATGTAATATGTTTCAGGCCTGCTTTTTGTTAATTGTAGTATTTCATCTACATATGTAATAAATTTAATGATCACCACTCTCACATGTATTTAGCTTACTGTATGGTATGGTCAGTTTTACCTGTGCCAGGTGTGAGTGTGGCTTGTTTATGTTAATGTTATTTTAATACACCTCAATTTCTTTCCAATGGGAGCACACTAGAAACTTATTATTTCTCAGTTGTGATTTTGTAAGTTCCTGGTTGATGGAATGTCAGTGGGACAAAATAAGAAATTTAAAAGAACATCACAACAAGCTTTGATTGTGAATAGTGTTACGAGCCAGTCAAGGTTGGGCCGCAACATACAAAAGTGGATGAGACCAGAGATAGGTTTACTGTATATTTAATTAGTGCTCTTATCTTTGTGTTAAGAAAAATAGACTAATTTACCTAATCCAAAGAAAAGAAATATACACCATCCACCCTCACTCCCTGTCTAACCCAAAACCAGGAGTTAAACAGAAAACTTCCTACTAACCATGGGTACAAGTATTAATTACAAAGAGGCAATATTTACCACTATCATTCATTCACAAAAAGTCAGTTCACACACAGATGTACAAACAACAACGGAACAGGTCACTCTTGAGGTGTCGTCGGACAAGGCTTTAGAAGTGGTCCCATGTACAGCCAACCCATTCCAACACAGGAGGCCAGAACAATATAGTGATCATCCACTGGGAGGCAGGACACATGGCAGTAGGCAGGTCCTGCACTGGGAAGACACACCCATGCCACCACCAACACAAACACCCAAACAGTAAGAGCAATATACTGGCGGTCGTAACAAATAGGTCTAGCCATTTATTTGAAAAAACAACCATTAAGCAAGTCATTTAATTTTTTAAGGTGAATAACTATGAAAATAGAACAAAAAGTTTCTGTTTGATGTAGCCTTGATTTTAATCAGGTAGTATAATACTATGTGTTCTTCTTCACCTTTCTCACCTGCTCTACTCCTGCTGTCCTGCGTCTCCTCAGCTTCACCTACAGTATCTCACCTGCTCTCCTCCTGCTGTCCTGCGTCTCCTCACCTTCACCTATCTCACCTGCTCTCCTCCTGCTGTCCTGCATCTCCTCACCTTCATCTTTCTCACCTGCTCTCCTCCTGCTGTCCTGCGTCTCCTCACCGTCACCTTTCTCACCTGCTCTCCTCCTGCTCTCCTGCGTCTCCTCACCTTCACCTATCTCACCTGCTCTCCTCCTGCTGTCCTGCATCTCCTCACCTTCACCTATCTCACCTGCTCTCCTCCTGCTGTCCTGCATCTCCTCACCTTCATCTTTCTCACCTGCTCTGCTCCTGCTGTCCTGCGTCTCCTCACTTTCACCTTTCTCACCTGCTCTCCTCCTGCTGTCCTGCTTCTCTATGCCTTTAGCTTTACCTTTCTCTTTCACCTGCCTTTTCTTCTTCCTTGCCTGCATCTTTACCTGTTCTACCTTTCGCTGACCTGATATCTGCCTTTTAGGGTAGCAGTGGACTATGGCATCACCAACTTGGTAAATGCATCCATTATTCCCAGCCTAGGAAAAACATAGTGACATTCAATAAAAAGACAAAAAAACATCCATTTTCAATGTTCTTTATTCTTCTTAATACAGAAAACAAATTCATTACATCATAAAAGTCCAATATTTAACCCATGATTTTATGTTTCAGAACCACATACACTTTCCAAAAGATATAGATTTAAGAAGTATTATAGCTTTATTGTAAACACCCTTGTTACACACATACACACAGGCAGGCATGCACGCATGCACAAATCACATAAATTGTAAAAAAGGTAGACACTTACCAGGGTAACCTCCCAAAATAGGTCTGCTGCAGCACCCTTCGGGATACTCTTTACCACATTGGACCAGGTGTACATGTTTTTTTGTGTCTTCCCCTTGATCACCCCTGTCACAACCACCTTAGGACTAACCCTTGAACGTACAGACATTACCTCTGGGGTGAAATGATGTGTCAGTGGCGTTGACAGGCGAAGATAGGCTGCAGTGCAGATGAGCTGTGCCAGGATCAGCATTCCTCTGTCGTCACTAAGGTGCACACCATCTCTGCACCACAGGTCAAGAGTCGACTGTGGAAGATGCTCAGAGATGGACATGTATCTCACACCTATGGGAAATGGATTGCCGACACTAGACACTTTTTCATTGCTTCAAAAAAACATGCCACATGTATACAAGGAATATTAACATGCTGTTTTAATCTCTGATTCCATGTGCCACTGACAGACTCACTGTACATCAAGAATGTTTACTTTACTCATGTTTACTACTTAGTGCACTTTGTCTCCAATAACTGATTAAGGTACCCTGTGATGTGGTGGGACAATACAGTATGTAGGTATTTTTGTCATAAACAACTCAACATACCAGTCTGCTTGCAGCACGATGGTATTCCTGTTGCAGCAGGTCCTGGAGGTGATGCTCCACAGTAAGTCGAGTGGGGATGTCTATCACTATGACGTACAATAAATATAAAAAGGAAAAATTCAATTCTGTTACAACAGGAAAAAAATAACTTAAAATAATATTATTTTTTGAAATTATTTTTGCTAGCTTTCATATACCTTAGTCCACCGGCTCAGCACACATTGGATATGGCTGGTGAAGTCCCGCCCAGACTGCTCAATAGTGTTACTCTTGGTGATGTTGTTCCCAGAGGCACACTAGGTCAGGGGTGTAAGGAATACTTACACCCTGAACCTCATGATGAAGGACAGAAGCACTTGTCCCTGGAGTGCAACTGTAGCCAACGGAAAGGCATCCTTCTGGCATGAGCATGAAGCCATCAACAAGGCTTCTCAGATGGGAATCACCCACAACCAGAACAAACTGAAAGAAAAATAAAATAACAAAACAGCTGATAACATATGTCACTTCAGAACAGCATGTGGCAATGTAAGATATAAATTAAAGGCACAATATAGGTAAATATATGTAAATAAACATTTGACCTAGTAAAATCAGGCATAATTGCGCGTTGGGGACACTATGTTCCGAACATAGCAAACTTTTTGCTGACGCTTATTTGATATAAATGGCACTTGTTGCTATTCAAGGAGCCTTAGTAGAATGTACCTAACTAGGTTTGAAGCTGACACAATCCTTTATTTGTGTTTTGTGTATGTGCATTTGACCTAGTAAAATCAGGCATAATTGCGCATTGAGGACACTATTGTGACGTTCGCTGGTGGGCAGGTAGGCAAGGAGGCAAAGCAAGCCAGACGGACGGGGAAACGGGGTTTATTCTCAGGAGATACGGCAGACAGGCACAAACATCCACTGACAATGAACATCACTAAATCAATGACCGATGTAAGACTAGGGAAGACGTGGACTCATATACCCTGACAAGCAGGGGTTAACAAGACACAGGTGAACACAATCGGGCAGGAACACAAGGTAAAGAGGTGGGCGTGGCACACGGGAGGATCGGACGGAGCGGATCGTGAGAACTATGTTCCCAATCCAGCAAACTTTTTGCTGACGCTTATTTGACATAAATGGCACTGGTTGCTATTCAAGAAGCCTTAGTAGAATGTACCTACAGTAACTAGGTTTGAAGCTGACACAATCCTTTATTTGTGTTTTGTGCATGTGCATTTGACCTAGTAAAAGGCTTCCATCCGTAGCGGCGCTCATGGAGCTGTGGGTTAAGGGCTTTGCCCAAAGGGGCACAGATGTGCTGAGCATAGGCTTGAGCTGGCAACCTTCTGATTACAGACAGAGAGGCATAGCTCACTGAGCCACATGCTGCCTCACAGGCATGTTTTGTGGGTTTTTCCACGTTGTTAAGTATTTATATAAAGTTTGTTAGTGAACGTAACATAAGCACCCATATTTCATAGGAGAAGTAAATAAGTAATATAAATTACAAATTAAACTACATATATATGCATGCAAGGAATATATGTTCCTTATTGCGAAGCCTTTGTCTTTGTGCAATTAGGCTTTGTAGAGCATGTGGGTTATTCAGGCCTTTATACAGTAGCCCACTGAGTACCAAACGTAGGTGAAAGCTGGAAGATTCTTGTTACACCAGTGTCATGCCCCGATCGTCCTCTCCTTCTGTGTGCCACCCCCCTTGTTAACCCTGTGTGGATTCCCAGTGTTTACCAGCTGTTCCTGATCGTTGTCATTAGTCTGTTGTATTTAGTCTGCGTTTCCGTTTGCTTCCCTAGTCTGGTCATGATATGTCAGCCTGTGGTTTGCATGCTCCTTTTGTTGCTGTGTCTATTAAACCCCTTGTTTGCCCCGGTTTCTGACTTCCTGCGCCTTTTCTGTGCTCCGTGCACCGTCTTGCACGTCAGAATGACCGGACTTTTGAACAAGATGCCTTCCTTAGGCAAGGCGGAATGCCTGGACCTCATCAACGAGGTAATCTATTGGTTACAACAACCTGAGGTCCAGGCAGACCCCGGTGTTTTCGCCCTTGCTGCACGCACTGGGGATATGTTGGAACATCATTCCCCGTTCAAGGACGCACACCACACTGATGAGGTGTGCGAGAATGTGCAGCAACTCCGGAGAGGCGCAGCTGAGGCAAACATGTGACAGGTAGCCCTAGACAGCGGACTTTACCCTTGTCCACTGGCTTAACTTCCCAAGGGAAGCCAGTCAGCAGGAAAGGGGGAAAAAGCGGAGAAAACGCAGACGGGAAGATGGGCAGGAGGTGTGTCTAGGTGCTGTCTCTCTCACTGCTGCTTCCTTGGCCAGGTATCTGGAGGACCCCCTCCCTGTTCTAAACCCGGCAGTGTTCGCGCTTGCTATCGCCTGCCCAGACTGTCCACCCGCCGCTTTGCTGCCCACATCTGCAGCTTGCCTCTTTCTCAGGATGCGCCTGGTCCTTAAAGGGGCCAGGTCAGTTTGGGACTCCATCCCGCGAGTCCCCAAGTTCCCGTACTGGGCTGCGCCCTCTGTGGTTCCAGTGCCTGCGGCTGCGCCCGCCGAGTTACCTGTGGTGCCTGCAGCACCCCCAGTGGTTCCTGTGCCAGAAATGCCTCCTGCTCCGCGGGCCCCTGAAGTGCCTGAGGTACCTGTGGCACCCGCAGCAGTGCCCCCTGAGGTACCTGTGGTGGTGGTTCTAGCGGCACCTCCAGCTGGTCCTGCACAGTTCCCCATGGCCCTTGCTCGGTTCCCCGAGGTACCTCTGATTCCTGCAGCGCCCACTGAGGCTCCTGAGCCAGCGGCTGCTGCACTGGCCTGAGAGGTACCCGTGACTTCTGTTGCTGCGGTGCCCACTGCTGGCCTGGCGTTGGCGGTTGCGGCCCCTGCCCTGGCGTCTCCTGTGCAGCCCCATTTAGCCCAAAGTTATCTAAGCAAGATATGCATTGTGACCACTATGGCAGTTCTAGCCAGGTTCATTATTAGCCATTGTTGCCAATATCAGTTCATAACAATGTATTACGAGGTATTTTGTGAATACAAATCCTGAAGCAACATCTCCACAGCTAGTAGTTGGATAGTACAACCAATTTAATGAAACAAAAATAAGTGCTAATAAACAGTATATTACTTCTGTCGATAAAGGTCCCATCTTGAATTCTGAGGTAGCTGCCCTTTCCATGCTTGGCCAGCAGCCATTGCTGGACATTCTGCCTTTTCCCCTTTCTGTCTCCAACTTTTCAACCCTAGTGTGTTTTCCATTTTCCCTGGACCCCCATGTTGCTTAATGGGTTGAGCATGTGGCTTAAGGACTAAGAACCCTCTAGTTGTTGGTTCTAGGTCAGTCTTACCTGTTCGGTTTGTTTTCTGTTTTTTCTCTATCGTTTGTTATTAATTATCATTGCTTCCCTATTTTGAGTTGGCGTGCTTGTGCTGTTTTAATATGTTTTGCTTGTACTTTATTTGTCCTTTTCATAGCTTGATATTTGTTGGCATTCCCTCATCCAATGCTTATTTATTGTACTTCATTCCACCTGTTGCCCGTTGCCCACCTTTGTTTGGTTGTTTTTTATTATTCATACCTGCCTTGCTGAGTATCAGTGTATTTAAGTTCCTGCCTTTAATTTCCACAGTCAGTCATTGTGTGCATTGTTCTGTATTTGTTATTTTGTCTGGGGGGTGTTCTATAAAAGTAGCCAAAGAACAACAAACGCTTCTGAAGGAGCTGTATGAAGAATACAAATATGTAATTGCTATAAAAGGCAATACTATGGCCATAAACAACACCAGGGAGTTGGTTGGGGAAAGAATTGCAGACAGACTAAATGCGTAACTTATCTAAATGCTACAAGTGCCTAGTACAGTGGAATGGTGGTACACTGGTTCATACTCTTGCCTTATACCGTGAAAGTTCCTGGTTCAATCCCCATAGCCAAGGAGGCATCTTCTGGGTTGAATTCACATGTCATTCTTACTGGGAAATGTTCTACACAAATAACCATATCTTGTGTTCACTTTTACTAATAAACTTTCAAATTAGACTTTGGCTAAACAAAATTGAATAATATTTTCCTGTTTATATATTAATGGGTTTTCAGTTTCAGTCATTGCATTTCATGTTTTACCTTTGTAATAGGGGTACACTTTAAATTATTTTGGAATTAATTGGAATGCTGAAACATGATTTTTACAGGCTTTATTATATTTATTATATGCCATGAGTAGTCAGAGCGTGGATTTTCCTCCAATGGGACCATCTTTATCAATGATTTATAGTTTTGGCATGTTTCAACAAGAACGAGCGCGGTATACAGAACAGCATTTTCTTTCCGTTTTCCTGAAACACTAGGGAATATTACCATTACACTTTTGTAATGGGGGTGTTCATAATCTTTTGGGTAAAACCAAGTTGTTAATAATCATTATTTCATGTTAAAGTTGAAATTTAAGTCTATTGTAGGTTTTATGAATGAATTTGAATTCAATTGTATTTTGGAATAGGATCTTTTAGAACTATTACTATGGGATGTTTTGTATTGAGAATGTTAATTGCTCCTGGGGGAGGAACTGAAGTTTATATAAGCCCTATGGAGGCCTTTACTTGACACGGAAGTGTGCTAATTGGTGTGGTTGTTATTTATACAGGGTCTAATATAGCTTGCTCCGTGATTGTTTATATTTTTATTAATATTATGTATTTTTCACTTTTTCTGGAGATCAGAATAAAGGTTTGTCTCAGTATTAGAACCCATTTGCTTCCAGCCACTCGGCCATTCTTAACATATGGTGTCAAATGTAAACAGCTGAGTAATTCCGGAAACCAGAGGAAGAGAGAAGCAGAGTTGACAAGATGGAGCTGTGGGAGGCCAATCGGAGGATACTCCAGAGCACATTAGGCCCAAGTCAACAGGTGAATCTGCAGTTATCCAGCTTGCAAGAATATTTGAGAGTTTTATGGACTTCCAGAGGGTAAGAGATGAGAGGATGGAGAAGGAGTCTGCTATTCCTAACACATATCCTCAAATGAAATTCATTGACAGAGGTGGTTTATTTACAGGTGAGGTCTACAGCCAGACCATTTTTGGGGGCTAAACAGCCCCAATATGAGAAAATGTTTCAAGGTGAAATCTTCCTGCTATAGTCAAGGTCAGAAGGTCAAATACAGTTCAACAAATTCACTAAGATTTCAAACTATACTGCAGTGTCCGGTTTCATTAGAAAGCTATGCAACTTGGGGAGAACATGCAAACTGCACACACAGTGCAGGGGATGAGGTTCAAACCTACAGCCCTAGAAATGTGTGCTACAAATGACATCACCATGCTTTTATTTGTTTGGTGCCAATACTATGAAAGTGACAGCTAGTTAAGCATCCAGCAGTTAAATCTGGTGGAAATGGCAGAAGAGGAGAATTATGGTTGTACAAAAGGAGCACAAACTCAAGAAATATGGTCAGGATGCCTTCTGGACGCCTCCCTAGAGGAGGCCCCAGGGAAGATCCAGGACATGCTGGAGAGGCTATGTCTCTTGGCTGGCCTGGGAACGCCTCGGGATTCCCCCGGAGGAGCTGGACAAAGTGGCTGGGGAGAGGGAAGTCTGGGTTTCCCTGCTTAGACTGCTGCCCCCCCAACCCGACCAAGAAAAGTTGTAGGTCATGGATGAATCACAGTGCAAAGGCAGACAATAATGACCTAGCATACAGACACATGCTGCTTAGCAGTAGGTCACTAAAGATAAGTATAGCAATATAAGTAAATTTGTTACATATAAAACTCAACCATGGAGAAACTGGTACTGTCCCACCATAGTTGTTTGAATGCAGTTGTTTACCGTCAAGGCTCTGTGAATTGGTAGTGTTGTGAGGCTATGATCGTGTTCTATGCTGGCACTTTGCGCCACCAGTTTTTTGGTACCCAATCGCAAGGTAATAGGTTATGTGTGCATCATATATTAGCACATAGGATAAGTATGATGTATTTTTTGCCACCATTCGGAATAATATACTTGTCAAATTTTATGTAAGTTAGGATTTGTAGTGCTGTCATAGAGGTTTTTAAACAATAATTAAAAAATAAATGTATCTGGTGAAAAATATTTTATTTACTTTATTTGGCTAAATGGAATATTAGTTTAAACATTGGGCTGTACGCTAGGATGAAATTATGCCTCTGTCCCTTAAACTTTATCATATCAATTAGCTGGGTGCTGATTCTTTGGACCAAATTAAAACAAATCTTACCATTTGGACAGCACCAAGTACAATCAATAACTTAAAGAAATGGTATTTAATAAGATGCTGTATGGAAACAGTTATCTTACTAGTAACATCTCAAAGCTACATCATGATTTAGTCCTTTCAAACTTCTGTAGAGAAGAAGAACAAAGAGTTTTATTCAATAATTGTTTTTCTTATATATAAACGCATCCAAAATATTTATGGTAAGTGCAAGATAACTTCAACGGAAGCAGATCTGTTGCAGATCCCAAATTGAATTGCTGATCCGGATAGGACACTGTTTGCTTAGTAGTATGTTTCCCTTTCTACCCAGCCTGAAAATGAAGAAACAAAGAGTTATGTGACGTAATTCTAAAGTGTTTTGTTAGGGGGTGTTCTTACAAGGCTTGGTCCATAAGTCTTACCTCCTGGACTACGCCGAAGGATGTACCTTCTGGCTTCATCATACAGGAAGATAAGGAGGGAGTAGGGGAAGGCACAGAACCACCAGCATGGTCTGGTAAGACGAAGACATCCACACAGGAAAGCAATCATTAATTCATTACATAGTTTTCCAGAGCCCGGGTAATGGATTCCTTTCATGTGGATGATTTTAAATATAAAAAGACAAACACTTACTTTAGTGGGTACATTCTAAGGGCAACATCCATGCCTGGGCAGTAAGAGAGAAAGGCAGCCAGAGCTGTTTCCTCAAATAGTCCAAAGATGAGGATCTTATTCCTGGTGTGGATGAAAAATGCCACATTTTCACATGACACAGTTCATTTTGTATTTTATAGTACAAAACACTCTCTTCTGAACTGAGAAAGCTACACTTTGTTATTGTATGCTTGCTTATGTTAAGAACAAGTCTGATGCTTCATATACGCACTTCATGCCTTGTTGAAGTATAGAATTTCTTCTGGTCTTACAGATGATCAAGTCAGCCCACTGTACAATCACAATGCTGGCAAAGAAAGCAGTGTGGCAGGTGTATTCCACAATTTTTCTCTGTTCGTAGGTCTAAGATGTGTAAGAAAAACAGAAAATTAGTATTCCATTGGTTGCATATTCTCACATGATACTTGTGGGTACAGACCAGTGATGGATGGAGATTTTTTAAATGTGGGAAGCATAGTACCAGCAGTCGGCAGCTTCATCTTATTTCAGCCAGACAGCTACTTATATGTAAATCCTGCTCTCCTTTATTTTTGTTAGAAATGTTCTGTTATCCTGTCAAACCAGCATTGGGTATTCTCAAGCGATCTCAAACATGCAGACAGCCAAGCTAACTACAAAACTAATCTACAAAGAAAATTACTGAATTTACTGAAAATCTGGAGCGTTAATGTTATTGTAGTTTATCCTATCTTGTCATGCAGAGATGCCTGCCCTCCAGGTGATTCTAAAATATATTACTGTAAGTCTCTCTCTCTAATCAATGTTGTCTAAGCTAAAAACCATGTATGAAGCTCTAATAAACTCCTAGTCAAGCATGGCATCTATGCAGGCTCTGAAAACACATCATCAAAGCAGATTGACCAATAAGGTTTTGTCTATTCTTTATTTAGACAAAGTGTACAAGAATCTTCCAACTTCCAGTGAAGCACTGTGTCAGTAGGTAAGTATGGCCTGTATTTATCCTGGCTCCAAATGGCATATGCTGTCAATAGCAATTCCCATGAAAGTATAGGTACTGTAGTTCAACTAGTAAGATAGATTATACTTTTAAGTGCATATTTTTTTTGGCAATTTTATGAGGGAAGCCGACCTTCTTGTGTAGACTTAGAGCAATCGTTTGAGGTACTGACCCACTGCTGGCCATAGCTGTCCTCCAGGTCATTGACATATTTGTCGTCCCAGCCAACACGGATTCCCAGGAGTGTAGAAGGTAGGAAACCATTCTCAGCCAGGATGACAAAGTAGGTGAAGAACCCTGCAGTTGCTTGCATCATGCCTAAGGAGTTTATCAGATGTCAGATAGGACTGTAAAACTGCTTACATGTGTACCTGGCCATTTATTGGAAGCTCGGCCTAGCTGCACTTATGCCTAATGACTCCTCAAGAGTATATATGGTACATGCCTCACCTGTATATCACTCTGGAGAAAAGTATCTGCTCAATAAAAGGTAATGTAAGACATATTGTTACAGAGTAAACATAATAATTAATTTATTTTAAAACCAGTTTTAATTTATAGAATAACCATCAAATCTAAGCTTCTGAGGTTCCTGGTGGATACAGAGGAAGATCCCAATAGTCCTTATGATATATGCATGTTATTGCATCATTTGTGATATCTTACCTATCTGACCATAAGCTATACTGATAAGTCTCTCATTCACCAACTTGTCTGTTATGGGATTTCTGGGCTGCCTCTTCATGATGTCACTCTCAGCAGCTTCGTAGGCCAGGGAGATAGCAGGCACCTGCCAGTTTAAAAAGAGAATTTTAGTGATGAGAAACCTGATAATTCAGCCACCGATCTACCCAGTAAGGCTTTTTTATTCACTCACCATGTCAGTGCCCAAGTCAATACAGAGGATGGTGACTGTTCCCAGGGGCAGAGGGATGTTGGCAATAATGAAAAGGAGGAATGGAGAGATCTCTGGGATATTGCTGGTCAATGTGTAGGCAATGGATTTCTTTAGATTGTCAAAGATTAAACGACCTGAAAAGAGTAGTAGAATTCATCAATGGCTGAAAATTAGACTGGTTAGGTAACTGTTTGGACAAAACATTATTTGAACTTGCTTTACCTTCTTCAACCCCAGTAACAATGGAGGCAAAGTTGTCATCCAGAAGGATCATATCAGCAGCTTGCTTGGAGACATCAGATCCTGCTATGCCCATAGCCACACCAATATCGGCCTTCTTCAAGGCGGGGGAGTCATTGACACCATCACCTGTCACAGCTACAATGGCGCCCTGCAGGTTAAAAGTAGGTGGTTGGTTGTATTTTATTTGAAATTTCTTTTTCAGTTATAGGTCTGGATATATACAGCAGTCTTAATACCCCATACAAAACTCATACAATAAATACATTGAGTAAGCATAATGAAAAAATACAATAAATACAATATAAAAGATACATAGATAAATAGATAACATTTTATTGATCCCACACTGGGGAAATTTATTGGTTGCAACAGCCAGTAAATAAAAAGCAATAGAAAAGAAATAGACCAAAAAATACTGTAACAAATACAATAAATAATAAAATTACACATATTGCATGCCTATGCAGCAGATACTGCACAATATACAGAATAGTGATATAACTTATGAACTTACATGACTGAGGTGTTATAAAGTCTGATGGTAAATGAAATGAATACATATATACATAAATACATACATGTAATAAACAGGATTAAACTGAAAGAAATAAAGAACTACGTGAGTAACACAAATGAATTCATTTGTATTGCATGAAAGATATAAACTACCACATGAGTTCAGGCAACTCAACGCTTCAGTCGCCCTGAACAAAATCAGTTTTATGTGAACTTTTAATAAACTGGTAATAGGCCCGTAAAAATATTTCCCTCTATTTTTGGTTAGTCCAGTTATACTCATCTGTGAATGGCTAAGGCATGATTTTGTCAGGTGCCTGCAACAGTTTAAAGGGAGAGTTATAATTAGCATTCCAACAGAACATCACAATGTACCTGTCTCTGGCAGCCCTCCACAATGATCAACTTCTGCTGTGGAGAGGTCCTAGCAAATACAATTTCTGTGTGGTGCTTGAGGATGTCATCCAGCTGATCTGAGGTCAGATCTTTCAGTTCTCCCCCATGGACCACACAGGCCTTGGCATCTCTGTAATTTACAGCATAAAGAAACTTAACATATTGGGATAGAACTGACCCTGTAGCAAAAGTGATTATTCTTTGTCTCTGAGGATAATTATTTGAAAACCATTATCAAAGCATACCTGGGGTTCACTTCTCGAACCGGGATGTTCAACCGGGCAGCAATGTCCTCCACAGTCTCATTGCCTTCTGAGATGATACCTACACCCCTTGCAATGGCCTTAGCTGTGATTGGATGATCACCAGTAACCATGATAACCTGATTAAGGGGAGGAATATTCATTATAAAATGTAGCAGATGTAAAAATAGGTCATGTTCAACGATAAGGCTGACTGAGAACTTGGCAGACATACTTTGATTCCAGCACTCCGGCATTTTCCTACAGCATCAGGCACTGCAGCACGGGGAGGGTCAATCATTGACATGAGACCAACAAAGCACAGATTTTCAGTGGGGAAGTTCACATCTTCAGTGTCAAACTGGAAGCCCTCAGCAAACTGGTCATCCGGAAGGAAGAAATGGCAGAATCCTACAGTACAACAGTATGAGAACATAGTGATATTCATTGTCTGTAAGCTTTTTTCACAAAAAACATTGCATTTGAAAGTCATAAAAATATTCTTTGCATTTTTAAATTAAATATTGTAGGGTTGAAACAGAGTTTCAAATTTGAGAGTATGAGTTTATATTTCATATTCATTGACCTAATACTCTCTCTCCCAGGCCACCCAGCTCCAGATAAGCATTTTGAAAGGCATCCTTCATCTCATCATCCAGGGGCTGCTCCTTGCCCTGGATTAGGATGGTGGAACAGCGATCCAGGATCCTTTCTGGTGCTCCCTTCATGACCAGCAAGTGCTTCGACTCAGAGGTGTTAGGATTCTTGTGGATGGAAAGCTGCAAGGAAATTGGGTATGCAAAAACTGTTTAAAAAATATACAAATAAAATGACTTTATACTGGAAAGATGGATAGAGTTTTATTAACCTGATATTTGTTGGTAGAGTTAAAGGGAATTTCTGCATTTTTGGGATACTTATCCCTCATGTCCTTCACAGAGCCACAGCACAGTTCAATGCACTTCAGCAGGGCAGACTCTGAGGCATCTCCTGCAACATCTCTCTAAGAAATCAGAAGCTAGGTGAGCAGTTTCACAGAGGAGTATATATTGATCCTCTTTCGAGGTAGATTTACAATATTAAGGACTATTTATACCTTCAGAATAGGAACACTGCTTTGTTCAGCCAGGAAGACAGCACGATTGCAGAGACCTGCAACTCTGGCCAGGGCAGCCCAAGTGGCAGAGCTTCTATCAAAGGAAGTGCCACTCTGGTTCTCCGTAGTGTCAGCCTCATGGATCTGGTTGTCAAACCACATGTGAGCCACAGTCATGCGGTTCTGAGTTAAGGTGCCTGTCTTGTCAGAGCAGATGGTGGAGGTAGAGCCCAGGGTCTCCACAGCCTCCAGATTTTTCACTAGGCAGTTCTTCTTAGCCATGCGTTTGGCAGTTAGGGTCAGGCACACCTAGGAGAAGGAAGCAATATGATGATCAAAGCAGGTGGAGATGCCTGTAAAGTGCATGGATTTTCCCCTCTACTGTTCTTTACAGTTTAGAATGATTGCAGCGGTTTACTCCACTCACAGTTACAGTGGCCAGAAGTCCCTCAGGCACATTAGCCACAATGATCCCGATGAGGAAGATAACAGCTTCCAGCCAAGCATATCCAAGAATGAGGGAGAGGATGAAGAAGGTCACGCCCAGGAAGACAGCCACACCCGTGATGATATGGATAAAATGCTCGATTTCGATAGCTATCGGGGTACGTCCGACCTCTAAGCTCGAGGCAAGGGTGGCGATGCGGCCCATGACAGTACGGTCTCCGGTATTGATGACAATACCACGGGCAGTGCCTGAAAGGAGGAAACACAGGGCAATTTGGGCAGAATTTACAGCTAGGAAAAAATGGTCAATGTATTCAATGGAAAAAAAAAATAAAAATCCAGTCATTAAAATGTGTTCCTCCATCCACCTTCCAAACATAAGTGTAATATAATGTCAATCTGAGCCTGGAGTTTATCTCAGGAAACAATGCATAAGACAGTTTAACACCCTGGACAGTATCCCAGTTCATTGCCATATACAAACACACCCACAATTTATAGATACAAGTTTCTAATCACAGGAGGAAACTGGAGAACCCAGAAAGGATACAAAAAACACATGGAGAACATGCAAACTATACACTATGAGTGGGAGAAAGCCCTAATGATTTGTATCTTGGGGTAGATGCAACTGTATAGAACAAAAGATCTGACATAAAAACCTTGAAAAAATTACTGTCTCCTCCTGGTTATTAAAAGGCTGTGATAGCTAAATAATTACCCTGCATGTGTGATGCAATATACACGTATCTCTCACTTTACAGAAGCTCTTTGTGGAAGTTCACTTAACTTTATAGAAAAATCTACATTAGCATGTTTTCGCTAACTGAAAGAAATCTATGATGGATTTTCTCTTGAAAAATGAAAGTGAAAAACAAAGATAGCATTCACCGTTTGTTTTACAGCAAATTGTTATTTGGGCAGCACGCACCCCAATCAGTGAGAGTTGCACTACCAATCTCCTTTTCATGGAACTACACTCAACATCAATCTATGTCTGTGAGCATCTGTCGCTTTTCTCCAAATCCTCTACAGATTTTTTTCAGTCACCGAAAGTACACCTACACAGTTATTTCTGCTTTAAATAGGCTGTGTATCATATAATTCTTACGTTTACCATATATTAGTGCTATTGTAGGTATTATTTGTTATTTGGTATGATTTGGTAGGTTATTTTTTGGGCCTGGGAACGCTCAAAATTTTTTCCCATATAAATTAAGGATAATTGGTTCCTCGCTTTACTTCATTTTAGCTTGTGAAATGTTTCATACTGTAGGAACACTATTTTTGGATGGTGGAGGAAATGTGTATTTGAAAGGGTATTACAAACATCTCCATACTGAATTCTGACAGGATGCTCTTATTATATTCTCATCTAATTATAATAAACTTTCCAAACCAGACCCACAATGATTTATTTACATAAATGTATTTCAGTTTCTCTGTGCCGATATACCTTCTACACAGTTAGTAGAGAAGAATACAATGTTTCTGGTCTCCAGGGGGTTGTCATTGGAAAAGTCAGGAGACCGAGTTTGAGGTTCTGATTCTCCGGTGAGAGAGGAGTTGTCCACCTAAATAAAGATCAATTGGTTAAAAAGAGAGGGAAAGATGGACTAACAGATTGCTCTAACCACTACTCCCCAGTAAATCATGATCCCTCAGATATAGAACACTGATGAAGAAAAGAACATCCATGAGATGAAAAGGGTTGTGTTTCTCTGTTAGGGGCCCAAAGTACTTAGTCAACTTACCTTGCAACCATGCGCAGAAATAATGCGCAAATCAGCGGGGATTCTGTCACCTCCTTTCACCTCCACCAGGTCTCCAACCACCACATCCTCAGCATTGATGCTCTTCTTTTCACCATCACGGATCACCAAGGCTTGCTAGAAGACATACACAGTTGAGTTTGCTTTCACAGAGTTAGGCCTAGAAAGCAAAATCTAAAACATATTCGCTATATATATTCTTGAAGTTGACACCTGAGGAACCAGGTTCTTGAAAGAGTCCATGATTTTGGAGCTTTTGGCCTCTTGGTAATAGGAAAAGCAGCCAGTGATGATGACAACAGCAGAAAGCACAACCCCAAGGTACAACTATGGAACAAGAGGGCAGACATAAAAACCTTGAAAAATATACTGTCGCTTCATGGCTATTGAAAGGCTGAGACAGTTGGCATATTACATTGCATGTTGAAATATTCTGCCGGAAATAGCAGGGTATTCATTATTCATTTTTAAATCTCATGCAATTGTGAAAAACACACAGTCATACACTATATACAATATAGAAATTCCAGTTAACCTAATTGCAGACTTTTTGACTGCAGGTTAAAATCAGAGTACCCAGCGGAAACAGCTCATCACAGGGAACACATGTAAACTTCACTGCCAAAGAACAGCGGTGACATTTAAACCTCAAGTCATAGAAGAGAGTGCGATGCAACACTGCTATCCACTGAGCTGACTCAGAAATATCGGCATTTTATATTTTGGAAAACTTTTAAAAATGATTGATGATATTACATTATCGTTGGCAGGCTCATCCTCAGAGGCAGCCTGGATTCCATATGCCAGGAAGCAAAGAATGGCACCAATCCACAACAGCATGGAGAACCCGCCAAACAGCTGCCTGCAGAACTTAACCCACTCTGGAGTGGTGGGGGGTGGAGTCAGAGCATTGGGGCCGTCACGGGCAAGGATCTCTGCGGCACGCATGATGGTCAAACCCTGGGCAAGAAAGACAAAGCTCCATCCATTCATTTTCCCCTAAGATCATTGCGAGCCTGTATCCCAAAATGGACAGGACACATGGCAGTGTACACTTTGGATGTGATACCAGTCCATTGCAGGGCATTAGGCAGTAAATGCTTTGAATGAGATGCCAGTCCATCACAGGGCACTAGGCAGTGAACACTTTGGATGAGATGCCAGTCCATCATAGAGCACAAACACATTAAAGTGAAACAGGACTTAATCAAAATCACACGCCTTTGGACTGTGGGAGGAAACTTGAATAACAAGAGGAACCATAATGAATGTGGGGAAAATATGAAAACTGCACAATTATGTAAATGTGGTTGAATCAGTCTCATAATGCTACCTACTAAGGCACTGTGCTGCTCTTAAAGGAAAAACAGAGATGATTATCGCTTACGTCTGGCCACATCCTGCTGGGATCACCATCATCTAGTCATTTGTACAGGCTGATGCATACTTCATGAATCTGTGTAATAAATGATGTCTATTATGAATATGTGAACCAGAAGCTCACCCTGCTCAAATCTGTGCCGTATTTGCGGTGGAGTTCATCCAGCGTCAATTTGTGGTCATCCTGTAGAAGAGCAAATCAGCAGGAAATTTTGTGTCAAAAACCGTAATTAAAGTCTTTCAAAGACAATCTTTAATATCAACTTATCAGTTATTATTATCAGTTATATTTGTTTGTTTTATCAGCTTATTTATTTATTCATTCTTTCAGTGTAGTGTTTCACCTCTGTAAACTTTGATTTTGATATCATTATAAAAGCAATAATTGAACACAGACCAGGTCCACTTCCTTCTTCAGCTCATCCATATCCTTCTCTTTCTTCTTCCCCTTTGACTTTTTCTTGCCATCCTGCTCAGATGTAGCTGCCAGCTGGTACTTCTCATGGCCTTTCTGTGCCAGGTAAGGGACAGAGGAGAAGTTGATTTGTGACAAATACTTACTAACATCCAATACTGGAATCATTCACACCAGACTGCCATTCTTCAAATTACTCCTATTATGTCTTGATTTGTTAAGAACATAAGAAATTTAAATCTTTTCTAGCTTTAATTTAAAGGAACCCAGTGTTTTAGCTTCCGCTACACTAGCGCTTCCTCAAATTTGTTTTAAAAGATTCTCCCACTAATTTCCATTTACTGAGTGTTATTATTTAAAGATAAAAATGATCAGATAAAAGACAAAAGTTTCTACCCCTTCTGAAAAATCACAAATCCAGTCCAAGATCACAATGAACCTGAAGCCTATGTCAGGATATTGAATATGCTAGCCAGAATTCCAGTGCACTATAGGCCACACATACCATGGGAAAACCTGTAACTAGGATAATATACAACCTCACCCCTGGGGGGGCTGGAGGGGCAGGACAACAGGAATGCCATTAAGAGCAAAGAGCCACACTAACCTATGATCCTCCAATCCATAGCCTAGACATCTGATCATTTCAGTTAAATTGTCAGCAGTTTAAAAATACTATCGCAGAATCCAAGACTTGTAAATCACTCTTGATGAAAACTGCTGTATCTGATTAACCCTGAGAAAGGCTGCTGAGCTAAGAAATCTTTAACAATGATCTTTGCTGACTTCACAGGAAAAGCTGATGTTATGTGAAAATAAAAACATGCTGTGTCATGAAATTATCAAATGCTGCAAACAAGCTAAATATTTTCTAACACTGGTAGTGTAATTGCCTAGTCATTCAAAGGTATTTAACTAAGTTCACTAAGTTAAAAAAGCCAACTTTTTCTGCATTAGTTTTGGTTTCTTTTGGAGTTATATGAAGATGGACAAAGAGACAACAAAGAAATAAACCAAAACCTTACATATCACTAGCTTTTTAATAATGAAAACATAATGGATGCTAAAAAATAGAGCACTTACCCCAATTCCCATCTTTACGGCCCTGATGTATGGCAGAGATTTGAACACTGAGTCAAAAATAACGCCAGACGTGCTTCTGAGCTATAAGACTGTACGAAAAAAGTGAATCACTCCCTCTGCGCCATCTGCAGCATACTCTGAGTGACCTAGGTCATCCCAGAAAGCCAGAGATGCTTATATACCCTCCCAGTGCAATCCTTAGAGGGGGGTGCAGAAGGGCGGGGCTTGGGGATAACCTTCAGCTTTCATCTCTCAACTTTCATCTCCCCATCTAGGTTAATAAAGTCAGTTGTTTCATTATTGCAGTCCTTCAATATAGGAGACAGATGGCCCGTTGTACCAGATATGGCTGAATCAGTCAAAAGTAGGATATGATCTGAAATCCACATAGACATGACATATAGTTGTGAATATGTGCCACTCTATTACATGTGAATATTCCATTAAATATTCTATTAAACACATGATATTTTAAAAAACTTATTATGTGCTTTTTTATACCGCTACTTAGAGGCAACACATAGCAATATATTTGATAATAAAGCAATCTGGTATTTTCAAAGAGTTTTCTTTCAAGGTCAAATAGTGTGAAAGTCAATTCTTAAGGATTTTTTGTAAGCTTTTCTTTCATATAGGTATAATTAAAAATCTGTTTATAATTTTAGAACTAATAACTAAAGACAAAAGAAGACTAAAACTAACTAACATCATTCAGTGGTCATGAGTTATTTTGTTTTATAATTTTACAAGAAGCTAAATCTGTTTAAACAAATGAAAAACAAACTTTCTGCATTAGGGAATGTTATAGTCTAAAATAGCTAAAATGGCATTCTCAGTAAACATGGATTAAATCACTTGTCTGTCATAGAGAAAGAAATTAGTCTTTTAACACTCTTTCATTTGTTTGATAGACCATTATTATTAAAGATCTTTTATAAAAGCAAGTCTTTGTCTCAGTCAGCCAATGTAACATAGTAACAGTTGATAAAGGAGTAAAAATGGAGGGTATACTTATTTCCCTCAAGTTAAGCTTTGACAGATTTGCTAGAAAATATGAAAGTATTATGCAAAATATCTATGGTGACCCTTGAAGTAGTATTTATTGTTAATCATTTGTGTTGAACAATTTCTGTAAATAGTTAATCTGAGTAATTTTATATTCTCGCAGGGATACAAATATAGTTCTTTTAGCAAGACAGATTTCAGAATTGCTTAATCTAATTTGATTATGCAAAAAGCCTCCTTAAGTAAGGATTGTATATCTATTTGCATTACACCTTGCATATTTAATCCCTTATGATCTGAGTTCACGTACACACAATGACTAGTGCGCAGAAAGCAGAAAGACCAACCTGTCTGATATACCCCAAGACACTATTTTGTATGTTTGGTAAAGATCTTATGGCATTTTTGCAATAACCAGAAAAAGGGTTATAGAAAATCTATGAAAGAGAGGGATGAAATGGTGCTGAGGGATGTAATTGGCTGTATGGGTGAAATTTGGAGGGCAATTAAGTCAGTGGGACTTGATGATATGATGCAGGCTACACTCCTGCTGTTATGCAAGTAATTAGAGCATATCTTAATGATTAAAATCTAAACAAGCAATAGATAATCTGACCAGTTCTTTTTTTTTAGTTTTACTGCAGTAGCACAGCACAGGTAGTTTGGTCAGGGATACCACAGAGGTATCACAAATCGTGTATTGTCCTCTATTTCCCAAAGCTCTAAACTTAGGAATCTGCCCCCTCTTGAAAAAGCACACGCTCACCGCGTCTTAGTATTTCGCTTTCTGAAACATGAGCTGAGCATGACAAAGAGAACACAAATGTCTGTTTCTGACAGTAGTGGCTGAATGAGAAACAGGACATGTGACAGCTTTGGAACAGCAGCAGGACCCTGAGTAGGGAAACTGACAACAAAGACAAGGAAAATGTATTCAGTCACAGCTGTGATAAAGTTGCTTAATGTCAAGCTTGATTACATTCTCATTTTAGGGCTCGAGCAAAATTCTGTAATCATTCTATTTCAGCAGTTGAGAATCAAATAATTCCTTATTATCTTCAGCCAGCTGGGCTCTGTCTGGGCATTTCCCCATGAAGGCATGCAGAAAGTGTGTGTGAAACACATGCAGGGTGTATATGAAGGAGAGCTTTGATCTCACGGGACTTTGGCCTGTGAAAATGGAAGCTTGCCAGTGCTCCCTGCCTATTTTCTGCTTTGGTTTGGCCTCCATGCGTTTGTTTTGAAAATAGCACATTGTTGTTGAATATTGGTGCTGGGCGGGCAGCGCCTATCGCACCTGCATGGGTCACATGAGCGAAAGGCCAGCCCTGCATGCTGGCTCTGACCTTCGCACAGTCATGCTTTAACCCATTCACCTCCGCTGTGCAGATGGGGAAAAAGTCATTAACATCTATAGTGAAGTACTTATTAATAAACTTTACTTTATCAGGGCTCTGGGTTTTAATATCATATTTTAATAAATAATAATATTTTAAGCAATGATGGAAAAGGGTAAAAACTCTGAAATGTGGGATTTTTTATTACCTGATTACTTAGGATTGTAAAGCATGCATTAATATGCCAGACATGTATTATGTATTTTGTATAGTATATACATATAGCATATAGTTAAGTTCACATTAAACTGGGAAAGACACAGTAGTGTGCCATACTTTTTCTAACCCTAACCCAAGCTTTAGCTGGTTAACTCTAATGTGCGGTCTTAGGGTTACACAAGCTTGATATGGAGGTTGATTTTATCTTTGTTTGGAAATTCACCATGTGTTTAAACTATACTTCTTGAAATATGATACTATATGAAAACCCGCCAAACTATAGGCGCTGAGTGAATTGACTACTGTAGTTAAATCTGAGTAGGAGGTGGCTGAACAGAAGTGGGTGGCCATGCTACCACTGTTTTATGTTAGGAACACTAAACAGACCGCATGGGGGTAAACAGCGGCCAGGCTTAGCTGACTGTGAAATTGTTGTTTTCACTCATTTACAGAGGCTTTTGCCTACTTTTTACCCAAAAGAGTAACCCACTGAGCATTTGTTTACAGTCAATTAATGAAAATATGAACAAAGTTGAGTGTAAATGTAACCATTGTTTAAGAGAAGCCTTAAGGCACATTTTATGCAACCACCAGCTTGTGTGTCCTGCAGACTTACCTTTTACATTGATTAGCACTGTGCCCCTACACCTCCCAGGTTGGGGATCTGCACCCTGCTCTGCAGGGTTTGCATCTACCTGTAATAGCTTCTTAATCTTTTAACTACTGGTTATGTATAATAAATACTCCTCTGTCATCCAAACCCATTTCATCATCTTCCAGTTTTTGCTCTCTCGCTTTCTTTTTTATATATTTAGTATTTTTTTAAATGTCCTTCACCAACTGAAGGATTACAAGGAATGAAGAAGAGTACTGAACAGGAAGAAGTTTCTATCACCTCTGAGTGTTTACACTGTGCTTACTATAATAATAATCAAATTCCATATTCTAAATACATGCCCTATACTTAAGGGACTTGTAATAAGGCTGCTGGAATCACTACATTGTTTCTTTCAGTAACCACATATTTATATGCTTCTTGAAACTGCTTTGCATGAAATACAGGGAAATGCATTGCTATTCCAGTTATGCTAATTTTACTGAAACCATATGAATTATGCATTGAGAAAAGACTGGCTTTTTAGAGTAATGTCATCTGAACTAATTTGCTTTATGCTACAGACAAAGTTAGCCATAGTCACAAAACTTCAAAGCTGTGCATGCCTTATCAAAGAATCTGTGAATGTCGAAAGTTGAATTGAAAGGCTCGTTTGAAAAAATAGGTTATATTAATTACCATTTCAGATGGCTGTATTTTCAAAACTATTAGAGATACAGACCTAATGTTTGGGATTTATTCACAGGTTTGGTATAGGATCACCTGTGATGTTTTTACAGGGGAGAGAAGAGGGTGACTTTGCATATATTCCTCAGACTGGGTAATTTGATATGGAATGGCTCACCTATTTTCTTGCAACCAGAAGAGAGTCCCAAGATACTAATGGTCGTAACAAAATGTAGGAGAGGATTTTCATGATACAAGCCAAATCATTGTATTTTGTCCAGTGGCAGAAACAAATTACAAAATGAACTACTGAGTGCCATAGATCTTTCACTGATGCAGGCATTGTCAAGTAACTGGGCTATAAATGCCTGAGAAATAGTCCAAATGATTTACTTTGTGGTTTGAGGGGCAGATTTGTGAGCCATTCTGCTGATTGCAATATGCCCTTGGGCTCATTCCACCACAATGTCACCTCTGGTATTCCAGCAGAGCTCATGGGAGGTGTTTGGGAGTGATATTACTCCTGCAAAGGTACAGCTGAAAGTGTTTAGTGCACTGGAACTCTCCTTAAGAAATGCATGAGTGTAGAGCTATTATATTTTATTTTGCAGGTTTTGTATCCAAAGCATTGTACAGTTTAAAATTATATTAATTTATAGAGCTGTTTAATTTCATTAAACAAATTAAATTAAGCACCTTGCAGAAGACCAAGCCTTTTTGGATTCAAACCTAAAACCCTTTTTGTCATTGCTTTACATAATGCAGTCCATTTCATAACCACTTATGCCTGCTCCTCAGCAAACTGCAGCCTAGCTCTTTAACTTCTATTGCTATTTCATCCACATCCTGCATCACTCTCAAATCACATTACTGGAAACAGCAATGTTTTCCATTCTGGGCATCTCCATCCAGCTAAAACCTTTTCCTCTCTATGGTTGAACATGTCACTGCTGCTCCATTGTCCTTGAAATGCCTCTCTGCTTGGTTACTCCCTAGATTTAATGAGAGTCCTTGTTCCTTTCTTCCATCCTGGTATTTATTCCAAAGTAACTGAAGCATTTAAAACGCTTTGGTGCAGGAATCATTTACCCATAATAGTATGTTCAGTAAAAGGACGAATATTTCAAAAATCTGCACCAC
Organism: Mormyrus hasselquistii; assembly: GCA_026779605.1. NCBI lineage: Eukaryota > Metazoa > Chordata > Actinopteri > Osteoglossiformes > Mormyridae > Mormyrus > Mormyrus hasselquistii. Next base: position 469,065 of record JAODKE010000037.1, read on the forward strand.
CACTGTACTCCTCCCCTTTTTAAGAAGGTCCCTGTGACGTGGAAAAGTACAAGAAAACTAGCATATTGAGAAGAATTAAGATAAGTTCTTTCCAAAAATATGTTCATTATGGACTCAAGGATTACTAAGAAATATTTTGATACAAGTGATTCAAGCTTTTTGGATTGTTCAGTGACCTGTAATCAAGTGAACCCCTCAAATAGTGTGTTTGTTACCCATTTACACATGAACGCATATATTTTTGCTTGGTGGAACAGACTAGAAGTTTAAAAACAGATCTATATCTGAGCCACAATCACCTCCAGGCAGTCAATCATTCCATTACACCCCAGCCCATTTGACATTTTATGGTGATGGAATTTATGATATTTGTAGTGTTTTCGGGTGACTGAACTTCACGACTGAACAACGCTCCTGGTGCAAATAAACTGGTAATTATTTATAGGTCCGTCTCCTTTAGTAGAAGATTTGCTGGGTGCTCAGTGAACACAAACACCTGTTAAGGCAGACATTATCCCCCCAGAGTGATTGCCATGGCCTGCTACTATAACATAAAGCACTTTCATCTGTGGAGCAATCATATTTCCTATTAATGCCTATTGACATGGGTTCAAAATCTAATCAATAAATAATTTTCTTAGCATATGAAAAGCAAAGGTAGTGTGAAGTGTTACAAATATTGTTAGAATTAATTCCTTCAATCTCTTGTTGTGTGTCACACTCAAATGTTTAAAGTATGTACTGGATGAATATTGGGTAAGTCTCAGCTTTCTGATAAGAATAGAAAACAGTTCTTCAGTCCGTAAACATGCAGGGTTGCTTTGTAACAAACACATAATTGTAACATTATAAAAACCATAACTATAAGAATGACACAGTGTAACACAAAATGTCACGCCCACAGGGGCGGGGCAACACAGCTACTAGCAATTGGTGCAAATCCAATGCACTAGTTAAATCCAAATCGTACCACAGAGTGTTGCTAAGTATTGTTACCATGCGAATGTCGGCTACTGAGCATTTCATTGTCTCGTGTCTTCCCTGCCTGCCTCGTCGTACCCTGCTGTCCTGCTGCCCTGGTAAACCCTGCCTCCTTGCCTGGTCCTGCCTGCCCCGCTTGCCTGTCCTGCCCTGCTTCCCTGGTCTGCCTTTATTCTCTCTTTCATCCCTTTGTCTCCATGTCCTGTCTCTGCCTGTAGGACGGAACTCACCGGCTTTTGACTCTTCGCGCTCAACTTGACTACCCGTTTGGATTTCCCTTTTGGCTTTTGGTGAACTTGGCTTACTGTCCAATAAACCCTTCTCCCGCATTACAGAGTCTGCCTCCTTTCTGGTGTCCGGGTGTCACACAAAAAACTTCCCACTGACATTCTGAACAGTTTATCAAACATTTCAGGTGATATTGTCAGTTTTACTCTTTAACACCAGAGTGATGTTATCATATGAGTCACAAATAATATAAATTATTCCAGTTCACTTCCACTTGTGTTCAATTGAACTGAATTTGCTTAGTGTATGTAGGACTTACAAGTCCTGTAAGTTCACTTTACCAGGTGGTAAATATCTTATATCAAAATAATGACTTGACAATGGACGACAAGGAAGTTTCAGAACAGTTCGGAAGTTCTGAGTAAGCACAGAGAAAGAGATGAAATTTCAAATTTTAAATCATTCTCATGTTCCTTGGAATACTGTTATGGTCAGTAGTTAGACCTGGAAGGGATAAAGAATCAAAAAGACCACCAAACTGAGAAACCTCGAGTAAGACAAGATGCAATGGCCACTTTGAAGGGGCTACTGAGCTGCTGGTTAAAGGATGAGGCCAATGTGCATGTGCATATTGTTTTTCCATGTCGTGGGGCCATCCAGCTCCTCTGGGGGGATCCCAAGGTGTGCCCAGGCCAGCCAAGAGACAATCTCTCCACTGTGTCTTGGGTCTTCCCCAGGGCTTCCTCCCAGTGGGCTGTGCCTGGAACACCTCACCAGGAAGGCATCCTGACCAGACGCCCAAGCCACCTCATCTGGCCTACAACTTATACTTGTATTCGTGATCTCATCATTTCCGTCACAACCCATAGCTCATGACCATAGGTGAGTGTAGGAACGCAGATCAACTGGTAAACCGAGTCCTAACCCTTAGGTCACCAAACCGGACACCCTCAATGCCATGGCCTAGAAATTCTGCCCATAAAAGTTAAACAGAAGTGGTGACAAAGGGCAGTCCTGGCGGAGTCCAACCCTCAGCGGAGAAAAGTCAAGCCGACAATGCAGACCAGGCTCTAACACTGGTTGTACAGGGACTGAACAGTCCTTATAAGGAAGCCCGGGACCCCATACTCCCAGAGCATTCCCGACAGGGCTCCCCCGAGGGACACGGTCGAATGCCTTCTCCAAGTCCACAAAGTACCTGAAGACCTGTTGGGTTATTACTTGTGGAGTTTATTCTCGTCATGTATCTGTCTGTTTATTGAATAAGTCCTTCTCTGACCATTTTCTAATCACCTTTGTGATTGAGCCACCCTCTTTGACTTTGGCGTTAAGGGAGTACTTTGTCCACACCAGGTGAGACGCCCAGCTGGATGAAGCTGTCCTGCAGAGAAGACGGAGCGCCTTGGCCACCTCTTGGTTGGTTCACTCAGCGAGGCCGTTGGACTGAGGATAGTAGGCCGACGAGAGACTGAGGGTGATATTTAGCTTATGACAGACCTCCTTGAAGACTCGCGAGTTGAACTGGGGACGCGGTCTGAGACAATGTCATCTGGCAGGCTATAATATTGGAAGACGTGGGTGACCAAGGTCTCAGCCAGTTCCGCTGCGGTGGGCAACATGGGGAGAGCCACTAGTTGGCACATCTTCGAGAATCTGTCAACCATGGTGAGTATTGTGGTCTTACCGGCCGAGCTGGGTAGATCCATAATGAAGTCCATTGCTATGTGGGACCAAGGCCGTCACGGAACCGGCAAGGGCTGTAGGAGGCCTGCCGGAACATGCTGGGACATCTTGGCCTGGGCACATTCTGGACAGGAGCCCACAAAATCCTGGACCTGCTTTTTCCACTCGGGCCACCAATAACGACAAGAGATCAAACGTTTGGTGGTGGCTACCCCTGGATGTCCGGTACCTTGGTGGAAGTGGATCCACTTGAGGAGGGCATCGCGTTCTTGGCTACATAACGCAGTCCAGGTGGACATCCTAGAGGAGGGGTTCTCCCCTCCTGCTCTCGGTGGATGAGTTCCTCTAGGTCCCAGGTGATGGTCGAGGTGAAGCAGGTGGGGCTGAGAATGGGATGGACTCGGTCCTCGGATGCCGGCGGGTCAAACTGCCGGGAGAGGGCATCAGCCTTAGTGTTCTTGCTCCCCAGAGGTAACTGACCTTGAAGACAAAATGGGCAAACCATTGAGCCCACCGGGCTTGGTGGGCAGAGAGGCGTTTGGCGGATTGGAGGTATTCTAGGTTACGATGGTCCGTCAGGACCAGGAAAAGATGACGTGCCCCCTCCAGCCAATGTCTCCACTCTTCTAAGGCCAGGCGGATAGCGAGCAACTCTCAATCCCCTACCTGGTAGTTGTGTTCCACGGCCGTCAGCTTACGGGAATAGTAGGCACAGGGGTAGCACTTCCCGGTCTGGCGGTCACGTTGTATCAGGATTGCTCCCACACCCGCCTCGGATGCGTCGACCTTGACCTTGAAGGGGAGATCGGGTCGGGGTTGGACGAGAATGGGAGCTGAGCAAAAGACTGCTTTGAGCCCTGCGAATTCTGCTGCTGCTTCCGGAGACCAAGGCAGGCTGGATGGCTGACTATGAGTCAGAGAAGTGAGGAGTGCTGCCACCTGACTGAAGTTACGGATAAAACAACGGTAGATGTTAGCAAACCCCAAGAACCTCTGCAGCTCCTTGAGGGTACGGGGTCTTGGCCAGTCCCGGATGGCCGCCACCTTCTTCTCTGCCATCGCTACCGCCCCGTGACGGCTCTCGTAGCCCAGGAACTGGACCTGGGGCAGATGGAAGTCACATTTCTCCCCTCTGGCAAACAGGTGATGTTCCCGGAGCCGCTGCAGTACTTGGCATATGTGCGTAGGTTTGTCTGGGAAGTAAATGAGAATGTCATCGATGTAAATGATCACATAGCGATACAGCATGTCCCTGAACACATGGGTCATGAAAGCCTGGCAGATAGGACTGTTAAACCCGTAAGGCATGATGAGATACTCATACTGCCCCCTGCTGGTGATGAATGACATCTTCCATTCATCTCCCTGTTTAATTCGAACCAGGTTGTAGGCACTCCGCAGATCTAACTTGGTGAAGATGCGGGCCTCGTGGAGCTGCTCTAGTGAGGAGGGAATTAAAGGTAAGGGTTCTCTTCTCTTTACAGAAATGGCATTGAGGGCCCGATAGTCAATGCAGGGCCGTAAGCCCCCGTCTTTCTTCTTCACGAAGAAGAAGCCAGCAGTTACCGGTGAGGTGGAGGGACAGATGATCCCCTGCTTCAAACCCTCCCGGATGTAATTCTCCAGGGACTCTTCCACCTCGAGGGATATGGGATACAACCTCCCCTTGGGAAGGTTAGCGCCCTCCAGGAGCTCAATGGCACAGTCACAGTCCCGGTGAGGGGGGAGCGTGAAGGCTCGTGCCTTGCTAAACACGTTGTGGAAGTCCTTGTACTCCTGCGGGATCCGGCTCAGGTTCTCCGGTTCAGGACTCTCCACTCTGGAGGCTCGACAGGGCAGTGAGATGTAGGTAGTCAGGCAGTTGCGAGACTAAGCAGTCAGCTCACCTGTTCTCCAATCGAGTCGGGGGTTATGTTGGTGCAGCCATGGATAGCCCAGTATCAGAGGATCCTTTGCGTGGGGAAGAACTCGGAAGGAGAAGGGACAGGTGCGGTACTGGACTGGATGGAGAGAGGTCAGACGAGTTTCTGTAAGGGCAGACCTAGGTGCCGGGCCAACATCGAATCGATGAAACTACTTGCGGCCCCACTGTCCACTAGTGCCTGGACAGTCCTCTGCCGCCCCTGGGGACCCGGAATAACTGGAATGGTTAACTGGGTTGCATGGACATCATTTGTGACGGGCCACCTACCGGCAGAACGTCGTTGTCCCTGCGAGGTCTCACAGGGCAGGAGGCGATGGCATGCCCCGCCTCCCCACAGTACAGGCATAGACCTCCCTGGGTCCTTCTTCTCCATTCAGCCGTGGAACGGGGGGACATTCCTAGTTGCATGGGCTCGTAGACATCGAGGGGTGGAGCAGGAGGAGCTCGAGATGCTTCTGCCTGGTGGCAACGGCGGCGATGTTATCAAGACGGACCGCTAGCTTGACAAACTCCTCGAAAGACATAGCCTCCCCGCGGGAGGCGAGTTCATCCTGCAGCTCTGGATTCAGACCCCTGCGGAAGATGGTAAGCAGGGCGTCCTCGGTCCACTGGAGCCTGGCGGCAATGGTGCTCCGCTGCCGACCGGTTCCCTTGGCGGCAATCCAGCAGTCGGTCTCGTGGTCACCATCCCACGGCTGGGTGGTCAAACACCTCCAAAAGGGCTTGGTGAAAGTCCCGGGTTGAGTCAATGAGGGGATTTGCCCAGAGAGCCGTGTCCCATTCTCGTGCATGACCGGTTAGGAGGGAAATGACGAACCTGACCTCAGCCACCTGGCTGCGGAACATTTCCGGGTGCTCCTCGACGTAGATTCCGCATTGCATGAGGAATCCCTGGCAAGTATCGGGTTTCCATCATACCGCTCCGGCAGGGCGATTGGTGCCGGAGCCGACGGACGGGGAGGTGAAGCCGGCAGAGGAACATAAAACAAAATACGACGGCAAACCAGAACGAGACTTCAATGACAGACTTAGGGAAACACACTCAGACACGGACTAAAATACACAGGACTAATCAAACTGACAGAAAACAGCTGGTTACAATCGGGATAGCACACGTGGTTAATGAGGGGGCGTGGCACACAGGAGGATTGTACAAGTAGGTCATGACAGCATGCAAGAGTCATACATTTTCTCCACGGACAAATGAGTGTTTTGTAGTGAAATCATTTACCATTGTAGGGCTATTTTAGAAATTCCAATATTCTGTCTGAAAAATTAAGTTATATCCCCCACTTTTCAGACTAATTGGCTCTGCTGGAGTTATGTCACAGGGCACGCCTCAGAGCTAGAAAAAAGTCTGATTTTGGGCGTATTATGCACCTTCACATAGTAAATTATAGGGGCGAGAACTCTGAATTGGGCGTGATATTTATTTTTGGCCGTGATATTTAAATGATGTTTGTTGTGTCTACCAACACTAGTTCTGTTTTATGCTGAAATTGGAGTGATACAGTATCATGAATCACACGTGAGCCCTGTTGTAAGATCATTCCTGCGCTGAAATTTGCACTGGTTTCTATATTCGTTTGATAAATGATTACCATTAATCATAAATGTTTTCTCCGTTTAGGTATAAATGTTTTTTTCCTCAAACACTAACACTGCTGCAAATTTGAAGGAGATGCTAGAAAGGTTAGTTGGTACAATGGGTGGAGCTTAAATGAGGACATACATGCTTGTGCCACGTGTTGCTGCTAAGGGGGGCCATGTGGTTTGGGAGGTTGCTGCTAAACTTTAATAGAACAAAAATACATTGCATGTATTTATTAATGTATTATTTTTAATTACGTTTTAAGGAATAATAAAACATATAGCAGGATGAATGTAAGTTAAGCGCATATGTGGTCAGCGTGGATCTGTTCCAAGCAGACACAAGCGCCCGGTGTATTTTAAAAGAAGAAAGCACCAAAATGTTTAAAGAAGAAAAACTTTTGTGTTATTTTTAAAAGAAAGAAAAGCAGGCAGAACTTAAACAAATACAAACATGCCCGAACAAAGCCCTGTCAGAAAAGCAAACGCTGAGTTTAAACTAGTTTTAAAAGAAGAAAACACTTATACTCATCACATTTAACCAACATGTTTAAAGAAGAAGAAAAACATGTTATCATGTTAGCGGAAACTCCAGATATGGGTCAAGGTCACCCCATTGCTACGACACATCCATTTGCTACATCCATTTGTTACAATGCCATAAACCGTCGCAGGTGTTTACCTGAAACCAAAGAATAATGATTGGTAATCCAGATGACACAAGCATACCTTCACCAATCTGGGGCTTATTAAGGGGTCAAACGCAGGGGACCATTATCAGTCACGTCAAAGAGCGAAAGAAACGACACTTCATTTTCTGATCTACGCCATATCAACGTTGGAAAATGGCACTCTTTAGGTAAGCTAAGTCTTTTATCGTATTTTACAATTGCTGTTATAGATTTTTCTACTTTTAAAACATTATGATTATGTTTGACCAAGAATTTCACCCCGGTGTCAAGCCTGAGTGAGGACCGTATAACAGAGGAATTGGAATAGCGGCAAGTTATTGTTCATAGTTATTAATCTCTATTGGGTTTATTGTTTAAATGTGGCAATGACTGAAAATGATTATGTTCACAATTGCAGATAACGACGATGACTGGCTAAACACACTGATGGTTATTTTCAGAGATAATCGTGAAGGGCCTGTCCCCTGGCAAGTTAGCCATAAGCGGAAAAGAGCGGATAGTTTTAATGGTACGTGGAACTATACTGCTTACCTCGTGTTGTTGATTTTTCTGTATGAAATGTTTAAAGTTTATAGTTTAAATATGAGTTTTTGGTGGATGTGTTTTGACCAGATATAAAGAATAAGCAGGGACATGTCTGAAAAATGGTGTATGTGTAGTTTTGATGGGGCTTGGGAGTCTAGAAGGATGCATATAAATGGCGGCGATGGTGAAGCTCCAATGAACCCTGATCTGTAACGGTTGATTGATGAACTGAATGACGGGCCGCTGGCTGAAATTAACCCCTTCGTGCTTGCCTTAATAAATGATTTAAATGAGAATGGTACTGATGAAGCTATGGATGTTGAAATGGCTGACAACCACATGACTGGGCCTGGTGTCAGTGGTGACAGCGGCTTGGACACAGATGCTGAAATGCTTGATGGAAGTGATGGATTGGCCATGCACTCTGAACCGCACCAGATGCAAGCAGAACTGAATAGTGAGCAACCGGTGAATTTAACTCCATCTTACAAAACTTTAAATGATGTTGGGGTAGCGGAGGTGTATCCAGAAATTATGGACATTGGTAATGGGGTACAATAAGGCAGGGATGTGGGTGATGTTGGGAATGATAATGGGGCAGTGGCGGTGGATCCAGAAATTATGGACATTGATAATGGGGTACAACATGGCGGGGGTGCTGCTGATGGTGATGTAGATGTTAATGTAATACGCAGGCCGCAGTTTAACAATACTGAAATAAGGCAGCATTTTAATTTTGATGGAATTCAGCATGATGATAACATAGTAGACGTTTACAGGTCTGTGATACAGTCATTCCAAAATTTGGTGGACAAAGTGAACGCTTTAATAGGGCCTGGGGATATCACACAGGTGGAACTGCAGGGGGATTCAGTAACCAACACAGCTATACATGTTTGAGGCGAGATTGATCTAAATGATCTGCTATCAATGGTAGACAACCTTTCACAGAGCAATGCTGAGATTATCAGCGAGGAAACACTGGAGCTGGTCGTTCATATTATTCATTATTGAAATGGTGGTGCAGTCAATCGACAGAAATTAACAAAGCTTTTAAAGTCTGACATTTTGCAAAATAAGATGAGATGTCTTACTGTTTCTGAAAACTCTGACAATAATCTATGCTTTGCTTACTGTGTAGTCCATCTCTTAAACCCTGACATACCCCACGAGGTTGCGGAGATAGACTACAGTGAAGTATTGTGACAAGTGTAACCGTCGGTACACCGTCACTAAAAAAAAATAAGTCTCATAAATGTGAACCTAATACGTGATGTGTTTTTTGTAATGGAGACTTCATGCCTGAGTGTGAACATCAGTGCTTTAACCAGTTGAGGCTGAGGACTTGACAGAACGCTATATATTTTAACACCCATTTAAAGGGAAAGCAGGAGGCTCTTGGCTATCCCTCTTGGGCAAAGAGTGCTGAGTATAAAGAGAGATACATCGAGATGTGATGCGTAGATTATGCGTAGATTATGAGTGTGACAATCACTGGACACTGGTCAGTGGCTGGCGGAATCTCATCTCCGGGCGCATATTTCCGCTTTTAACCATAGAGAGGTGCTGATTGCAGCCTTCGTCCAGTGACAAGTTAAAGGCGTACGTAATGTAGCAGCTTATGTACTCGTTTCTGTCAATGGCGACAGGATCATTTTTCAAATGTCTCTCAGTGGCCAGAACCAAGCTGTAATACTCACGGGCTACGTTTTCTCTATCAAAATCTGGTTGGAAGGGTTTTGCGGGATACTCCTGGACATCGACATAAAGCGCTACAAATTCAGTATCATAATGTTGAAAATTGAAGGTGTTTCGATCGCAGGCGCCCATAAAGCCCATGAAAAGACCGATGACAACGGTTTTAGGCAGCTGCCCTAGAAATAAATTTTCTTGAGCGCAGACCCGGCTGCCTGCAGCCATGCTGATTGTTTTCATGCAGACTCTCACGATCGGATATTTCACGTTGGCTGTCAGCAAGGTGCTCGCGTGACCCAGTTTGACAGCCATCGACACCAAAACCTTTTTAACAAAGAGCATTTTGAGTGAGTTCTGGTCAACACCTCCGCTCCTGAGGCAAAACTCATCTTTGTTTCAAACCATTTTAATTTTAACATTGACCCCATTTAGCATTAACTTCTCTTGAAAAAATATGTCAGAGTATATCGGCCCCATCAAATTGAAAACATTGCTTCTTGCTGAAAATGAAGCTCTTTTCTCTAATCCCTTGTTTTCGCCATCAGGGTCGGTCTTATCCATAGCTCCAGCACAGGTAAACTGCCTGGATCACGTTCCAACGCTGTAATTAAGCAGGCACTCTATCATAGCTCTGTAAGGGTACGTATTGCTAGACTGGCTTACTAGCCTGTCACCCAACGATGCGTCCACTTGTGAGAAAATTTAGGCAATCGGGTAAATTATGACCCCCACTTTAGCAGCAGGGTCAATGTTTGTCCCGTTAGCTCTTGTGATTTGGCACCGGAGATGCAGCAGTGTGTTGTTGAGATCTAGATAATCTTCACCATTACCAGCGATAAAAAACTCCAGGGGTCCATTTTCTGTTAAGGCTGAGAGGGGCGGCGCTTCCACATATATACTTTTATCAATTCTTGCCTGTGTGTATGGCAATGCAAAAATATACAATTCTGATTTCATACACTCCTCTGACAGGTTGTGTATGAGGGCCATAGTTCTAGAAAATGTATCTTCTTCTCTGTACTTTTTTGGACACCTTCTTCTTCTCTCTCTTTTTTTTGACTACTGCGCCTCTCTTGGTAGACACCCTGTGTTTTTTAGCATCAGTAACTCAATCCCCAGGGGGCCTTTGGTGC
>JAODKE010000037.1:479615-490234 GCA_026779605.1 Mormyrus hasselquistii
AGGTGGGGGACAACTCTAGGTAATAATGAAAGTGGGCATTGTAAAAAGCCTACCCTTTGCTGTTTGTACTTTAAATGTTAGAAGTATTAGAAAAAAAAAATATGATTTAGATACTTTTATTTGATCAGACTCAGGACATTATACGAATAACAGAAGCATTGTTGAGTGACAGTGATGGAGATGAACATAATATTGATAGTTACACGTTATTATGTAGGGACTAGATATGCAAGATGGGATGATCTTGAGAAATTGGTGCAGGATTACTTTACTACTCTTGTTTTCTCTAGTAACTGTGTTGCTAAGGCTCAGGCACAGAGCGGTGAAGCAGTACAGGAGCTGGGGAAATCAGGTGAACGAGGGATTTAATACTGTAGGGACACACCTTATAGAATCATACAGCGACGTCAATGACAGGACTGGGGAAACATACTTAACGTGGACTTAAATACACCAGACTAATTAAACACAACTAGAAACAGCTGGTAACACGGGGATTTCACATTTGGTTAACGGGGGGGGCGTGACACACAGGAGGAGTGGGCAATCCTGTTTAACTAATCTGCTTAAACTTCGTTGAGGAAGCTACAAGAGAAATTGATCACAAAAAGGCCAAAGATGTGATCTACATAGATTTCCAGAAGGCCTTTGATGTTGTCCCCCACAAATGGCTCCTGCTTAAGCTCAAAGCAGCAAGGATTTTTGGAACTGTAGTGGCTTGGATTGTAAAATAGTTAACAGACAGGAAACAACAGGTAGTTATTAGAGGCACAATGTCACAGTGGGCCTGCGTTCATACAGTAGTGAAGTATCACGGGGTTCAATTTTAGGACCACTATTATTTTAAATTTACATTAACGATATTCACACCATTCTATACAATATAAAATTAAATTTGCAGCTGACTCCAAGGTGGGTGGTGTAGCAGATACTGAATTACCAGCACAGAGGCTACAGCAGGATCTTCATTTAATTAATGATTTGGCTGATACCTGGCGGCTTAAATTTAATTTAGACAAATGTAAGGTAATCCGTGCGGGGTATTATATGGGTTCCATTGAAATAAAGGTAGCTGATTATGAGAAAGACCTTGGTGTGTATGTTAATGGTTCCATGTCTCACTCTTGCCAGTATGGGGAAGAAATTAAAAAGGCCAATAGGATGTTGGGTTACATCTCTAGGTGTGTGGAGTTTTAGTCATAGGAGGCAAAGCTAAAATCATTCACAATTTCTTGGTAAGACCCCAACTAGAATATTGGGTGCAGGTTTGGTCACCATACCTTAAAAAGGACATTGCTGCCTTAGAAGGTGTTTAACGGAGGGCTCCAAGAATGATTCCTAGTCTTAGGGGCATGTCTTATGCAGAGATGTTAGCTGAGTTGAATCTGTTCAACTTTGAGCACAGGAGACTAAGGGGGAACATAATCCATGTATATAAGATTCTAATAGGTCTGGATGCTGTTCAGCCAAATAGTTACATCAATAATAATCTAAATACTAGAACCTGTGGCTATAGGTGGAAATTGGCAGGAGAACATTTTAAACTGGATTTGAGAAAGCACTTCTTTACACAGCGCATTGTAAGAGTACAGAATAGTCTTCCTGTTAGTGTAGCACAAGTTAATACCAAGTAAAAACTGTGCTGATCACTTTACACGTTACGCACAGGCATTCCCTACGAAGAATCAGAAAGTTCTTAGTGTGGCCCAAGTTCTGGTGATTAAGTATTTTATTCATTATGGGCTCCCGGCCAGAATCCACTCCGACCAAGGTCGTGATTTTGAGAGTTGATTAATCAGAAAGTTGTTGAGGATGATGAGTATACGCAAGTCAAGGATTACACCCTATCATCCACAGGGTGTTGGGTGTCACGCCCCGCCGGTGAACCGGCTATGGGAGGCGGCAGTCCTGACCAATACCGGGACTCCACGTTGTATATAAGCCTGAATACCCCGCAGCCCGGGGCGAGGTATTGTAGATGACTAAATACAAATTGAGCATTACTTTTCCTGTCTTTCATCTAGCTCCGTTCCACCCTGCTTGCCCTGCCCGACTCTTCCTGCCCTTCCTCCCCTTGCTCTTCCTCCTTGTGAATTCCCCATGTACCGTGTCTGTATCACCGGACGGATTCCCTGGCTCACAACCCATTTGCCTGCGACTCTGACAACAACTCCGGATCCTGACCCTGGCCATCCCGATCTCCTGGTTACCGACCCTGCCTGTACTGCCCATCCCAAGTGTCTATTGCCACAGCCTTCTGCAATAAAGACTCCATTATTCACCTCTCTGTTGGTTACTGCGGGTTTGTGACATTGGGTATGTTGGGTACTGAGAAAAAACAAAATTGGAGCCAGCACATTGGGTTTTTGGTTCATGCATACAATAGTACTAGATGTGATGCCATGGGGTACTCTCCGTACTATTGTTTGAGAGAGAGGCAAGACTCCTGGTGGATCTTTGTTTTGGCACCTCACCTAATGGAAATGATGAGGTCTCACACTCTCAGTATGTTGCAAAGGTGAGGGGTGACTTGAAAGAGGCATATAGGTTATCTGTGGAAACGGCTCATAACCGAAACAATAAGGCATATGATCGTAAGGTAAGGTTCCATGCCTTGGACTTGGGGGACAGAGTGCTCCTGAAGTTTGAAAGGGAAGCACAAACTTCAAGGATGATGAAGTCCTGTTTCACATGTAGTTGTGAAGATGCTACCAAACTTGTCGGTGTATCAGGTGAAGCCTGAGGAGGGAAAGAGAGCTGTGAAAACGCTCTTGCCGATAGGGCAGCTAGTTAGGCTGCCTGCTGTGGGGAAGGGAAAGGTTTCCATTCTGAGATACAGAATTGATAAGGTATTGCCTGATACCCCTGAACAAAACACTGGGGAAGGTGAGTTGCAAGTGTCAGTTGAATCTTCTGCGTTAGATGTTGAGTATATGTATAGGCTAAGTGGAAACGACTGGGTTGCGCTACTGAGGAGGGAGCATACTACAGAGAGACAGGTGGAGAGCATGCCTGAGAGTGAGTCTGGCTGTATTGATGAGGATATTGTTGGTGAGAGAGAATGTGCAGAACAGGATGCGGAGAATGACATTCCAGATCAGGACAGTCATACTACACAGATGTCTAATAGGCCTGATGTAGTGGTCCCAACCAGTGATGTGTCACAGGATCAAACAGAATGTCCAAGGCAGAAGAGAAGAATAAGGCCAGTCATTGGACTGACTTATGATAAGCTTGGTGAAGCTAGAGAGTAGCCCATGGCGGTAATTCACTGAGGGTGATTATTGAAATTGGATAACGAATATCTCCCAAAAGTTTTGAGGAATCATCAGTGCAGTTGCACAGTAAATTTAGAGGCTAAAGGGTACTGTTATTGAGTCTGATGAGAAATGGTGTTGAGACTTATTTATTTTATATATTTGTTTTCTTTGCTTGATTAAGTTTTGTAAATTTGAGTTACTCCTCAATTTAAGGGGTTAAATTCTGTTTGAGCAGGTATGTCCCTGGTCATGAGAGAGAGAGAAAAAGAGCAGGAGAGAGAAGAAAATAATAATATAATAAATAAATTTATTTTTGTATAGCACATTATCACAACATTACATTGTCTCAGAGCACTTTACAGCATCCCCACCCAAAGCTCCCAGTGAATAAGCCATAGGCGATAGTGGCAAGGAAAAACTCCCGAGAAGGAAGAAACCTTGGGAGGGACTAGACTCAAAGGGGGAGCCCATCCTGCAGGGGCCGGCAGGGAGATGTAGAGATGGCTAAGTGCCATGTGTGAAAAGAGCGGGAGAGAGAAAAAAAGAGAAGAGACAGGAGGAAAAAAGTGAAGTGTGTGTACGCAGGGGACGGACAATTTGGAGTAACGGGAAAATTAAGGGATCGACTGGCTTATCTGAGAGCCTACTCCCAGGAGTTGCCTCAAAGGAGATAATCCAGACAGCGCCCCAAGTTACTGGAGAAGCTTGGGGTTCCTCCGACACTGAACAAGCACTGACTCACCGCGCCAGAGCACCGAAGTAGGCCTGCAACTATTTTTTTTTTTCAATTTTCCCTTTCTGACTTATTTCATGGACACAGGGCGACATGTTGATTTTTTTGTTTTGAAAATACTCAGTTATTTGAAATCATTGGGTTTGGGATATGTACTGCATTGGTTGATTTAATATATATATATTTTTTTTTTTTACTAAAAATTCAGGGTGCATTTCGTCGATTGTTAATTGTGTTTCTTACAGCTCTGAATGGTAAGGAGGGTGACATGCACAAGACCTTTCTCTTCATGCAAAAAATTACAAACTCTGTGTCTTGTCCAAGCTGTCTCTTTCAAATCACAAAAGAAAGACTAACAAGAATATTTGAAAATTAAAATGGGCAAGTCTAAAACTCACATGAATTCAATATAGAAATACGAGTCAAGACACAGAGTTTGTAATTTTTTGCATGAAGAGAAAGGCCTTGTGCATGCTCATGGCAGAAAGATTGGCAACAACAGATCATGGTGATATCTAGTTAAATGATTATGTAGGTTTGTCATGTTAAATTTATAATTTAACACCTTAACCCTTGTATACATGAGATTTTTTGAGGAAACATTATTGCATACCTATATAAAATTCAATCCACAAATAGCCATAACTGCAAACTTTTATTGACTATCACTTCTCTGAACACTAAGAACATTTTCTAGAAAATTTTAACATTATCAAGACAAAACATTATATCAATTTTAAACCATTTTCTGATTAAACAATGTAAAATTAATATTGTATGATGTTTCATAATGCCTGCCGGGCTAAACATGATTCCAGTTTATATACATGTATAGCAAAGAAGCAACCTCTCCAATTATACTGACATCATCATCTGTACATCTGTAAGAGTCCAGTGATCAAAATCGATTATGATTAATCCACAAAACCAGCTACATTGGGCAAACACTGCAAAAAATACCACTTAATAATATCCACTTTACAATAGAAATGAAATAATGGCATAAAAACATTATTGTACAAGTACAGTTTACAAACACAAGAACAACACATTTATTTTTGTATAGTGCATTATCGCAACATTACATTGTCTCAAAGCGCTTTACAGCATCCCCGCCCAAAGCCCCCAGTGAGTAAGCCATAGGCAATAGTGACAAGGAAAAACTCCCTAGAAGGAAAAAACCTTGGGAGGGACCAGACTCAATGAAGGAGCCCATCCTCCAGGGGCGGCAGGGAGAGTCAAATTAGAGAGATAGCTAAGTGCCATGTCATACGGTCCAAACAATAAAATTTGACACACAAACGGGAAGCAGACGGGAGAAAACAAGCTGTTGCCAATGCTACATCCAATTTCCAGGCAACCAGTAGGCAGGCAGTTGGTCATACATGAAAGATGACACAGGCAGAACAGCGAGCTGGATGCATGGACGTCAATGGTAGTGGCGACGTCACAAGTCGCAGGGTGTGCTGGACATCTTGATAGATCGAGGTCTCTAGGCAGCACCCCCAGGAGGAGTAGGGGAAATGGAATATGCAGTTAGTCCCAGTGGGGGAGAATATATTCAGTGCTTCAGATATGGCTATAGCAGCATACAGTAAGTAGGAGGGAGAGGTAAGTGGGAATGCAGGCATGGGGAGTCCCTGAAATGTCAGCACTCCAATCCCACAAGTGATTGTGAAGCTAAAGTGACAGCACTGTCAATTCAGTTTAGCCAAAGCCAGTAGCACCGATCCCCACCCAGCTCTACACCTCACACCATAGGTCTAACTGGGAGTGAGGAGTTAGCTAGAGCTAGAACTAGTGTCCCTATAAGCTAAACTGAATAGACTTGAATATTGAGAGTGAGCCTAGCTATGGACAGTTCAGGGTTCCACTCTGAACTACTCCACAGTCAAACTTGGCTGTACTGTGAACTTTATGGTCAGATTCTCTATCAACATAATAGTCCCTGTAGTAATAAAGTTGCTAGATGTATTGGTAATGGGTTGGATAAAACAGTGGCTTAAAACTCCAGTCCTGGAGGGCTGAAGCCCTGTGTAGCTTAGTTCTTTCACTGTTCCTCCACAAATGACTCAGCTCAATAGCTCTATGGTAATTTGCAGAAGGAGTTGAATCAGGTGTGTTAAATAAGGGGAAACCAAAAATGCAGGGCTCAGGCCTTCCAGGACTGGAGTTTGACACCCCAGCCTTAAAACAAATACAGTAACACTTTACTTAAGGCCATGTGTTTTAATAATTTATAATCACATTCATAATCTATTATGATACATTCATAAAGCATTATAAACATGGGTAAAATATATACAGAAAAAGCATAACACATTATAGCCATGTTTATAATGCATTATGGCTGTCTTATGAAGGTCTCTAATGCATTACAGATACCTTTATAATGCAGCACAAAGCATCCTTAATGTCTATGCTTACTATTATAAAGCATGCAATGCACTGAGTGTAGGGCTGCATGATTCTGGGTGATATGAAATATGAATCATGATTTTTTTTTTAACTCAAGATTGCAATTTTCTGTCTCCATTCTTCATACTTTATCTGTCTGTATTATATTTCCCAAATTTTGGAGAATACATATGGTTTTAGGACTGGTCCTCCACCACTGCAACTTTACTGTGTAAGGCACTAACTGAAAAACCATTTGATGAACGTTTTAAAACTTTGCATTGGCATTATATCGGTGAGGAATTTTGAGATAGACAACCCCAAAGTTGAAGCAGCACTGAATTGTAATAGCAAAACAAAGACTAGCTCAAACACTTGATCTTTCTAGCATGATAACTTAAAAAAGCCCAATCTTTCACAAACTTGGAAAGCACATTCTATGCGTGAAAATCTGGACATCTTCAAATTCTGAGACAAATCATATCAAAACTGAAGCAACAGTGCTAGCAAAAAGAAAGATGAGATGATTAGAGGCTTACCCTTGTGAACAGGTTAAATTTATTTGTTATTACTGTACTTACCCTATTGTATCTTTCATGGATCTTAATGTCACTTCACAAGTACATTACTGTACATAGATGAAAATCTACTTCTAAAAATTGATCAGAATTGTAAATGCAACAACAGAGGGCAGAAAAATTGAGGGCAGCCGAATGTGAAAATGAAGCATGTGGTTGCCAGAGATGGCCACACAATAGTAATATGGTAACCGCCTTGAGCCGCATGCAAAAGTACTACGTGAATATGTTTTACCCAGACTTCATTTATATGCATTTATACAGTACATGGTTTGGTTTTTCATCACTATTTTCATGAAACACGCAAGTCACATTTAATCAATTTTATTTGTCAGAATGTTCATTTAACAAGTTACGGTTGTGTCAACATCCATGTGTGTTTATATTAAGTTGCAGTTACCTTGGAGGTGTGCAAAAGCAGGAATTGGTGCATGCATTTGTTCGGTTCGACAGGCAAACAGCCTAGATTATCATGGTTCCCTTTAAATTCCTATCTGTGGTACCAACATGTGTTTTTTTTTTATTGGGCCCAGGATTTTCCTTTGTTGTATATTCTTTTGTATTTTGATGATTTTTGGATTTCCAGTAAAGTTTGAGTAAGTAACAAGTTCCGTACCCCTGTGTCTGCTTGCTGGTCCCTCACATGTGGTGCCAGAAGTGGGATAAACCAGCTAGGGGCACAATTTAGCCTCTTTATTTAGCTTTTTGTTGGGAATGCCATGAGAGCTATGAGCCATGGAGGATGAGGAAAGAGAAGCCGTGGGGTAGCTGTGCAAGATCTTGGAGCAGAGATGACAACAGAAGAA
Organism: Mormyrus hasselquistii; assembly: GCA_026779605.1. Lineage (NCBI taxonomy): Eukaryota > Metazoa > Chordata > Actinopteri > Osteoglossiformes > Mormyridae > Mormyrus > Mormyrus hasselquistii. Next base: position 487,390 of record JAODKE010000037.1, read on the forward strand.
GATGGGACAACTGGGGAATCCATTGGTGAAGCACCAGGACATGAGGAGGAAGATCGGACTCCAACGATAATGGATCTGGCTAATATTCTCCGGGCATACATGTGGAAGCAGGAAGTACTGGAGGCTCAGCATAGCATAGAACTGGCTGTTTCAGTTCAGCTTCTGGCAGCTAGAGGTGCAGGTCCACACCTCTCTTGTTCCTGGTCCATTCCACGCAGATTCAGATCCTCTAGCCTTGGAGGATGCGGAAGCCAATGTCTAGCATCTACCATCTTGAGTGGAAGCCCCAGTGAAAGGTCTCCACATCCAGGATACCAGGCAAATTTACAGAAATTATCTGACTCTGATGACATTGAACACTTTCTCATTACATTTGAGTGCACTGCATGAGCCTGTCAGTGGCCCAGGTCTGATTGGACCTTTCATCTTGCCCTACTGTTAACTGGTAAAGCTAGGAGTGCACATGCATATGGATATGGAGTAAGCACATGATTATGATTAGGTAAAGGCTGCTATAATGAAGAAATATAACATTAATTCTGAAAACTATTGGCAAAAATTCTGCTTTTTGGAGGTGGAAGGACATGAGGGTCCTAAAGAATTGTATGTCAGATTAAAGGAACTGTATGGGAAGTGGATACAGCCTAAAGGGAAAATGGTGCAAGAAGTTGGGGAATCATTGTTCTGGAACAGTGCTTGAGGTATAGCTGAAGGAGCGTTATCCTGGGACTGCAGCAGAGGCAGCAATGCTAGCCGTGGCATTTGTGGCAGCCAGAAAAAAAGGCCAGCCATGGATACAAAATGCTTGGAGGATGGGCAGGGACACTCGTAAAGCAATTCCCTCACATCAGCAGAGACTGAATTTGGGCGTACTGTAGGTAGGCCTTCTGTAAAGGAAAGTCTTGCGTTTTACTGGTTACCTATTAGTATTTTTTTTATTTTTTAGAGATTGTGATATTCTGTGTTCTGTCTATGAGAGACGGTGCGGATAGAAACTCCATAGAGTAAGTATATTATTTATTTTATACATGTTTTATGATAAACGCTATACATTAAAATAACTTTGGTATTTTTTTATCTTTTAGAGATTGCGGTATTCTGTGTTCTATCTACGTGAGGATCGAGATGGGTCTGTCAAGAGAAAATCTATGAAAGACCTGAAACAGCAGGTATTGACGGAGCAACGCCCCCTCCTATATCCAAAGACTTATTAGATGAAATCAACAACATCAACAACGCGGCCGGGCCTAATAATGATAATGATAGGCTTTACCTCACTCAACACAACTCGCCACCTGCCGCGTCTGGTAAAGCGAGGGTCGAAGTGCCCTGTTTCCTACCATCCTTAGAGACATTAATAAGCATGTTAAATGAAAGGAGCTCTGAATCAGAAGCGGGATGGGGGTTGCCCGGCGACGAGGTCACATGGTCCCTGGCGGACTCTAAAATGTTGGAGGCCTTGTCAGACATAGAAATTCTTCTCAATGCTGAGGATTGGGGCTGTCCTTGAACACCGTGAGGAAGTAACCCCTCTTTTCTTCAAACATTTGCATCAAATTCACATATGGTATTCTCATTCCAAAACAGCAGCATTTAGGTCGCTGACAGATATTCACCATCCTCTCCTACACCTCCCCGGTCACGTCCCACTTCATAACGGTGTGCCATTCTTTACCATCGTTACCATATTTATAGTAGATCTCCATACTAGAGGTGTTCAACTGATAGTCGGCTTGGGTGCTCTCTTTCACCATCGGGACAATGATAGACTTCAGGTTTCCCCATTCTGTTACCAATAAACTCACCAGATGTGGGTCGTCTATCAGGGGGTCTGTGGCGTCTCCAGTAGAGCTGTAATCGGGCCTTAAAAGTTAGGCCAGACAAGGCCCGAACCCAACAGAATTCGGCCCGAGCCCGACAAGTACATATTGATTGACAGCTTTTTAAAAGGCCAAACCCGTTTACAGCCTGACATTATTCAAATGTGTGCACGCACACAGCTCACGTGCTCACGTGTCAAGAATGAGTCATTGATACATTTTTTTAAACATCATTTATTCCAGAGGCTAGTCTTTGTTTCACCTCCTCAGCATCCATTTTCGCATCTTTCTCGTACCTGACCACTCATTTACTGCGCACGGGACCCGTCGGGTTCTTCAGCTCTAGTCTCCAGTGACCTGAAAAATGTGCAGTTCCTCCTCATCATAGTGAAAGAGGCAGACCAGTTTATCCCCGTTGTGTATCTCCCAGGTAGTCCTCAGGTCTTCCGACGGTGGCATCGCTGGTACCCGTCTATGTGTCTTACGAATCTTCTTGGGAGCCCCGGAGGCCACACACCATCCTCCTCCTCCTGAATCTTAGACCTTGAGGATGAGTCTTTCATTTCGGTTGTGGCAGACATGTCTGTATCTATAATCTCTGTATTACCTCTCACTGTTAGGCCTACTGCGCAAAGCTTATATTCTCCACGGCCTGCTGGGGGCGTGGCACTCCCGACATGCATCTTTTTTTTGGGGGGGAGGCAAAGACAACAATGAGAAATAATGAGAACTTCAAAAAAATAACCTTTTCATGCACTGTCCAACTTCAAAAAAAAATCTTTTTATATACTGAAAGACAAAATTTCAGTTTAAAAATTTCACCGGGATGACCTACTGGGATGTAAATATCTGCTGTATGTGAAAAAAAACTACCTTTACCAAAACAGTTTTTCAGATAACATTAAAGAAAAAGGGGGGTCACCCTCACTCCCTACACTGTTGCAGGCACTACCCCCCCCCTCCCTCCCTGCCACTATTCACAGGCCCCCACACACACAAGGCATAGTATCTGCCCCCCCTCCCTC